>JAHWFP010241641.1:37315-73297 GCA_023313725.1 Lithobius niger
TCCCTCATGGTGGTTCTTGCTGGACTAGTGAAATTTCCTGATGGTGGTATAGTGTTATATTCTTCTTGATTCGTCGTGATGTTGACACTAAGCCAATGTAAACGGCGGCTGCCGATCTTTCGATTTTTTATAATTCTCTTATAATATGATTATATATGTTGATTTTGGTTCGCATCGATTTTTTGTATTATTTTATTTTTTGCTACTGTATATTTTGTTAACCTAAATGATTGTGTTGATTTGGATTGGGTTAGTATGATCTGGTAATTATGTCAGAAAGTGACCTGGTTTCGAGTACAGCGAATGGATAAGTATTCGTCTGAAGTATGCTGGGTAAGTGGGATAACACAAATATACGTCTGATTCAAATAATAACTGATGAGACTAAGGCTGAATTTTAGACTCGGTTTTGCATATTGTAAGGTCTTTCAGGTTTGCTTCAACAGACAAACTTTAATGAACTTGAGTCTGAATTTCAGACTTAAAGACGCAATCATACATTTACATGGCCACAAGAAAGTGCATTTTAGCGATGCGCTTTGAAATGCGCATCAAAAACTGGCACCTGTTTACAAGACGAAAGATAGCGATTAGGGCCAATCCGCTAAGGAAAGCGATTCGACCAGTGTGATCGGAAAACCCTTTCTTCCTGCCCTCCCTTTGGAGGACAGTGAGCAAGTCCCACGTTGCTCTAGCCTACCCCCTGCATGTAGCAAATAAACTAGGTCAGCTTAGACCCAAGTAACCAAATGTAATCAAAACTTAGTGGTCTTCCTAGTCATGCACACTCATTTTCAGTTTATTTACCTAAAATTCGAATGGCACCAGCACAAATTACGTGGGTGCCGTAACTGTGTCCACCATCTTTGCCATGCTTTCTACAACGGTTCAATGCGATTGCGAGTGTTTACATGCACAAAGCCCATGCGGTACAGACTCTCAAACCACCTCCGTGAAGCGCATTGGAGGAAAGCGCCACGAACGGAGAAAGTGCCACGAACTGGTGTTTACAAGACCCACGGGGGCGATGCGCATCCTTCTGAAGCGCTTCGAAGTGGTCATGTAAACGTAGTGATTGTCACCAACAGAAAATCGTACGAATCTACAAGAGTCTACCATGGTGCCATCTTGGGCAGGGATATTGTTAACCTTACAGTTTTCTCCCAGATGCACGAAGACGTAGGCTACCAAGTTTTCGGTCAATAATTAAGGAGGCGTTGTAGATTCATCCGCTTAATGCAAGCAAATGCTAGATAGTACTAGATAGCGTAGACCTTGCCAGATTTTGCAAACTTTCCTTCGATGGCTGTGCCATTTTAAGTTTTGTATGGCTAAATCAAATCTTGCAACGGATTTAAGTAGTCTCTAAACCCGTACCTCACAATTGAACCCAGGTTGTAGAATTAAACACTGCAAACCCGGTTTGTGTAGATACTTCGCATACATTTTGATTAACATTTGATCAACGGCAGTATGCTAAACTTTAATGAAATTTAATGCTAATTTTTTCATAGAAATTCTACATAAAAAATATGTTATTGTAACCTTACAGTAACCTGGATTTCGAAGATTAAAAAGTTCAATACAGATGCAATTGTTTGTTGCAATTCACATGTTAAATCTATAATAGAGCAGTGATACGACGTAGTATTGTTGTATATAACTCTATGCTGGAGCCTTAATGGGTTAGCTGCAAGGGGCACTGCAGAGAGAAACAGAAGGGCGTCATACTGAAGCCGATATTGTGAAGAGTGATTTCTTAGACCTAAAACGCGCATTTTTGTTGTTGGAGAAAACAACGTTATTTTAAGCCTAAGAAATCCGTTGTTTTTTTCCTCCATTTTTATGTAGTGCACCTTGTAGTTATGCCCTCCAAAATCCATACTGGTGCCAATATGGCGGCATATGTCAATGCTCTATAGGCAAGTACACATTTCCTACAAAGCCAATGTAAACTCATTCAAGTTTCAAATTGAGAACTGAAGAGGTTAGTAAAGTTTAACGTTTAGGTTAATTTGTTTTATTCTTTCTTTTTTCCGTCCTTGCGTTCGTAGAAAAAGGATGAACACAGATCAGTCAAACGAGTCATTCTTTTTCACAAGAGCATGTTTTTGGGCTTTAATCCATTCTTTCAGACAAGCCTCATTTTCGTCCTGCAGGCCTGAATTAGAGAATAATAGCATAAGCTTAAGCTTGGATCAAACTGGTTCAAAAAGACAAGATGATCCAGAAAACAAACTTTAATGAGCTTGAACTTGGATTTCGTTTCGTTCTAAAAAACCAAGAATTGTAGGCCAGATTACAAAACGGATTTTACATTTGCTTTAGAAGTAATGAAATTCAAATAGTAATGCATAATCAATATGTAATGTTATTACTATGAATCACTTTTCAGGGCATTGAATATACCACACCTCTTGTGTGATATATTCACACAACTCAACTTTATTTGAACAAATTTCCAATGTTCCCTTAAAGACATATCATTTTTGTGCTTTCCAACATTGTTACTGGGTTCCACATTTGTTCAGCAACAGGCAGACAGACAAGCGTAAGGGTAACTGAGTAATG
Source organism: Lithobius niger (assembly GCA_023313725.1). Lineage (NCBI taxonomy): Eukaryota > Metazoa > Arthropoda > Chilopoda > Lithobiomorpha > Lithobiidae > Lithobius > Lithobius niger. The sequence continues at coordinate 39,887 of JAHWFP010241641.1, forward strand.
TTTGTTAAGAAGATAAAATTACCAATCCTTTCCAGAAACCCAAATAAACATTCTTTATTGATTTCACCAGAATCAAGTTTGCTCAAAACAGAAGTGAAATCAGCCTTACGTTGATACGCTTAAATATAACTTACATCAGACCTTGCAGTATTCTGTTGCAGGGAACAAAAAAACTAAAACAACATAAATTTGAGAGATTATTTATTTCCTTTGAGTAAGAAACGACTTCACAAAAGATGCAAACAATTCAACGACCAAATACAATAAACAATCACTAACAAAACGGCAGCTTTTCCTTTATTGAACAAAATTGTTTACTGGCAGAGTCACACAACGCGGGCCTCATGGAAACAGAGCAGGACAATACCAAACTAACAACTAAGACAATATAAAAGATAAGAATTTATGAAATACTGTAGATTGCTTTGTAACGCTTTTATGATCATTTAATGGTTCGCCGGTCAAAACTATTCTTCTGAATCATTTCTGGCCTGGGGCTTTCCCTTCGTGCCCAGGTGCAGTTCCTTGGCAAAACCAGCAACCTCTCTGATGGCCTCAAAGGTTTCTTCGCCGGTTTTGGCAATTTGACTAGCAGGCAGCAAGAATCCATACCTTCCACTGTCTGGCAGTTCAACGGTGTACGAGTATTTGACACCTCCAACACCCTTGGCCCAGTCGTCCGATCCCCCAGAAGCAATATCTGCAAATAAACATGTGAAAAAAAAAAACAGAATATTAGTGCCTTAAACTATGAAAGTTTACAAGTCGAAGCATGCAATATGCACTGCACCTATAATAAGAAAATAATTGACAAAGAAAAATATGTGTAATTGGCACTCCCCATTAAGGACAGCCTGTCATATCTTATGGTTGATTCCACAGGAACTTGTCGTCCGTCGCATGGATACAGAGTCTGTGCGTAAAATGAAATGGGGTGAAACCAGCCAGAAGTCACATCATAGAACAATTGAGCATTATTAAATTGTACGCTTACGCGCTATTATCATTAATGGAACTCGCGCTGCACGTCTTTATTGATAACTTGTCTCACGCTCGAAGTCGTTATTTGTGCTCGTATGTTGTCCAGAGCAACCTGAGAAGCGTTTTAACATTGAGATAAAAGTCCCGGTCATTACCGGAAGTTGACTAGGATAGCAAAAACTGAAAAGCTTCTCAGATCGCTCTGGACAACCTAGTGGTACAAATAATGGCTTAGAACATGAGACGAGTCAACAATAACGACGTTCAGCGCGAATTCCAGTTATTATAATAGTGATTTTAAAAAACGGATTGTTGTACGATATGACTTCTGGCTGTTTTCACCCCTTTCATTATAGGTATGCTGCTCTGTACCTATGCGACGCACGAGCGACAGATGACAAGCCTCTATGGATGATTCAGTACTACAAGACGAGATAGTTTGTAACAGTTTGGGGAAATCATGAATATAATCCTGTAAGTCCTGTAAAAAAAAAAGAGCATGCAATCTTTGGCACCCAATATTATCTGCCGATGCAGTTTGTAATGAGCGTGACAAAGTGGGAGCTAAACTCGTGTAAGACCTGTGCAAACTGTAGCTTGCAATCACGTGTACTTAGTAACACTGCCTGCTAATGAAGCTGTATAATTATGACAAATCACTATTATGATACTGAAAAGCTTGTAAATACTGAGCATGCATCTTAATATTTTGGTTGAGAATGATGTCACAAAGAAATGAACTTCAATAATCTTAGAGATTTGAAACTATAGTGATGCGACAAATAAACAAATATAGCATTTGGGGACTGCAGTGCACACTGGTCTTCACTGCAGTTCCTGGATGTCTGTAAAACATGTGAAAATGGAGCATGAAATCGTTTGTACCCAACACTAGCTGCAATTGCTGTTTGTAATGCAATACATCCTGTAATTTCTGTGAAAACTGACCATGTTCTTTTATCCAATGCAACTGTGATACAGTTTGCAATAATGTGTGACGAATCATAAATGCAGTCATGTAAAATCCTATAGAATTTAAGCAGACGTGTAAACAATAAAAACCACAATCCTCGGTTAAATGCAAAGGGAAATCCTACAACTCTAAATTGAATAAAAGCTTAAAACCAAGCCAAAGTGTTCATGTATAATTGACGGTAAAGAGTCCTTCACTAATAAAGACTCACCAATAAACAAAAATTCCCAAAATATAAGGCAAAAAGGACCGACACTGGGCAACGAAAAACAAAGTCATAACATAAGAACAGGTTCATTAATTCAAGTATTACGAGCTTCATTAAGTGTCTAAAAATGAAAAGAAATGCCCATTACAGAACTGTCAGTCAAGTCTAGTACACAACACAGGTTTACTCATGGGAAGGGTGTATTTGCTGAAAACAATAGAACTACCTTTTTCATGCTTACGCCAAATTTTCCAATTATAGCAGACAAACTCACCTTGTGTATGTGACCGACACTTGGGCAACTGCATTGGAGGCCAATCCGCGTATTAAATGAGAAAATATCTGTGTAACTCTCACACACTTCGTAGGTCGTCTAGAATAATAAGGCTCACTAAGAATTTCCTCCTTGTCTCACGTATGGACTCGCATTTCACGGACAGTCCCGCAATTAAGGGGGGTGCAAAGGATGCAAAGCACCCCGGCCGAGGAGGCAAGGGATTCATAATTCAAGCAGGAGGCTCACGTTTTTACCTAAAACTACTACAAAATAGGCCACAACCGTGCACCCAAGATTGATTAGTTTTGGGAGAAGGGGGCCCTACATTTTACTATTTCATCCCCCGTTTGCAAAAGGCTAGCTGCGGCATCGTTCACGGAAGAAGGTAAATTTATCAACAATAGATAGATAACGACCCCACAGTCGGAAAAAAAGGCGAACACTCAAGTTGTATGTTGATTCATTTGGTCAGTGCCATGTAACTCTGGTGCAAGTGTACCTTTAATTTTCTATCGTAGCTTTGTCAGGAATATTCCTCTGCTTGTGTTGATCATGTTATGTAAAAGAGCCTCACAGTTTTCTAACAAAATCACTCTAGTCGCTCATGAGATGACTTACCTCACTTCAGAGATGAGCAATTTTAGAAGAAAATTCTAAGATCTTTTACACCACACGACGCCCCCCCCCCCCCTTCCTCCCAAATATGTGCATACTAGCAGGATATGAGATACACACAAAATTATGGTTCCGTCTCTCAATCCGGTGAGAACATTTTAATCGGCGCCGGGTCATCTGAACGAATCCAGTTTGGTAAAATTGCACCTCTTTACTGGCAGTCTGACATATGAATTTTTGAGTCTGAATTTTTTTTAATTCTAAAGGAGACCTAAAAGAGATGGTGGACTACAATATCAATGACGCTAAAGTTAATCAATTTTAGTGAAGATTACTCGAAATCAACACTTTGTTTTCTGTTATGGTATCCACATACTTCAATTAGTAAGTAATAGTAGAGATAGATTTGGTTTTAAAAGTGATGTTGAAGCAATTTTTTGCTATATTTACGAACAAAAGCTTTTGTCAATAACATAAAGTTCAATCCTGAATGATACCATATACAAGACAACAGTTTTTAACAAATAATAGTAATAAATTTAAAGCATTATGCTACCATTACTATTATTATTTGATTGGCTTAAAAAACCTACAGTTTCCACTGGTGTAAAATACGAATATATATTATATTATTATTATTATCACATTATAAGAAAAGTTCAGTGTACTAACGCTTTTCAGTAGACTAACGCTTCTACCACATTTACATTACGTTTTCGTATATTCTATTTTTTATTTTTAAATAATAATGACTACCACAATTCTTACATCAGGATCTTAATCCACGCTTGTTTTGGTTATTTTTACGAAAATTGGCACAAGCAATTATGTTGTTTCACTCATAATACAAACCGGCCCCAATTATTACAGTAATATTTATTAACATATAATATTTATTATTACAAACTCTTGAACAATTTTTTTTTGTATTTATTTTAGTTTTTATCAGTTTTCGCGAAATGTAGGCCTGCCTGTTTGTGACCGTGCCCACGCTTTGAGTGCCCATTGTCCTCAAGTCACGCTACTGGTGTGACACGTAAACTGTTTTTCCTTTGCTGTAAGTCTCTTCTGCTGAACTCCATACACCTGACATTTCTGTGATCTAGTTTCATTACGTATTTGCGTATTCTGACTCCAGATGTCAGCTGTTTGATTCACTAATTAGACAGCTTTAGTGATTAAATATCTGACTACCAGGTCAGATATTTAAACCCAAAGGATTTATAGGAAATATTTTCGCATCAATATTCACATTTTTAACAGTAATATTTTTAGTGCTGCTGCCAAGCGTGAATGAATATATCCCCCTTGATTCTATATTAATTTCAGACATTTTTGTTTCAAGTCCTTTAGTCTGCCATTGGTTATACTGGCTTGGACACAACAAAGCTGACCGTTAGGGGATTGGGCTGTGCTTCTTTAGATTTTTTGGGCCCTCCTCTTTAAGAACCCCACACAAAACTCATGGGACGCTTTTGAACTTAGATTTTCCCCCGATTTGATGAAAGGGAACTTTTGATATTAGCAGTTGGTAAAGGATTAACCTCAACGAGAGAAACTGAACGACCAGCCATAGCTACAAGAAATGTTGACTTTCCACAACAAAACTACTCGTAATAAAACAGAGTTACCACTGAGGTCTACACAATTACTAGACAAATCTCAAGAATTTGTCTTCACAGTGATAGAATAAAATGTGACCATACAGTCGACCACCCTCTGCCCTATCGCAAAATTCTTTCTTTTCCAACGTCTCTAAGAACTGTTTGGTCAAATGTGCTTAAGAGTTGGCCGAAATATCTTTGTCTAGTCTTAAAACACTGCTGAAAACGAAATATTTTCATCTTTTACGGTTAAGGAGAACTAGCCCAGAATTAAAAAAATTTGTAAAACAAAAAATTTACGCCTAACTTTACATTATGTCTATGTGCGCAAAATATACGTCCAATCGTTACATAAACAGGCACTAGCACGAATCTAAGCCAAATGTTAACTTAGATCTTATTTTAAAATTAATCGAATTCTGGCTAGTGTTGTACTGAGAATTCGGGGCTGTTTTCTTCTCGACGCCAAGAAGTGGTTTCATTACAAAACGATGTACAGGTGTAAAATGAAAAATATTTCTTTTCGGATTTCTTTCAAATTTCTCGAATCGTAGGATTTTTGCCTAGTACTCTACCTATAACTAGGCCTACTCCCTCTCCAAAATGTTTTCACTGCAAAACCAAGTATATATACATCGTTCAGTATAAGTGAAAAGTATACTCCATCCCAATTTCGTAACTCACAGACCGTTAAACAGAGCATAAATACCAAACCATCATGTTAATTCGGTACCCCTCTCGCATCATTCACACCGTTAGTTGGATGAAAAAGATCAACTTAATTACACGTGGTTGAACGATTATAAGCTAAAAAACTTACCTTCGGAGTCAGTTGACAGAGGAACTTTCGTTATGACAAACAACTTTCAACACCTTCCCTTTTCTTGAACGTCTGCCAAGGATCAGTTGGAAAATTTTTCAATTCTTACTACTCAGTCCTTTCCTGCTACATCTTTATCGAACATTTCTCGTTCTCTCCTCCTCAACAGAACTGAAGGCATGCCCGATCTCCAGTTTCTTGCATTAACAGTAAAGTATAAACCCATCCTCATCCAATAGACTTTTATTAACATTTGTATACAAGAGTCCATACCAATTTGGGTAATTACAAACAGTTAGGTCACAACTGTAGGATTTTTAAAAAACTTTATTGTAAAGTACTGCCATGCAATTCTTAAGAACCTAATCAGTTTATTTAAAAATGCCATCATAAATAATACTAAATTAAAAACATCTTTTTCCTTAAACTATGTCGTATTTCAGTATGCAGTCCTGCAATAATCCACGATTACTTCACTGTTCCCACCAGCAAGCAACACGCCACTTCTCACATCACTACCCTCTCCTTTTGAAGGGCATATATTCTTCTAATAAATCATCTACCAAACCTCCTTCTGGCTCCTCATTTCCTGTTAATAAGGTAGAGGCAAATTCTCCAACAACTTTCATAGCCTCGAAAGTTTCTTTGGCTGTTTTTTGGATTTGGCTTGCGGGTAACAAGAATCCATGCTCTCCCTCATCCGTCAGTTCAACCGTGTACGCATACTTGAAACCACCCTGACCCTTCGCCCAATCGTCTGAGCCTCCAGATGCAATATCTGCAAAGGAAAACAAAGTAGTATGGTATTTAGGAGTCACGTTAGCAAAAAATCTCTAAGCTGACAAAAGTACTCCTGTGTTAAACTAGTAGCCTTTGACCCTATCAACGTGGTCACAGTGTCGACTGTAATTTCCAAAAGATCACTCGTAATTTCCAGAATTCTCGCACTAATGAGCAAAGTTTTGTTCAGGTTTATTTTTTTTACATTGGCCGTGCTTTGTTAGGATGTACAAATTTTGATTATATCTTGAAAGACTCCATCAATGTTAGTGATAGCTACATGATTAGTTGGCCCACCATTCACCTCACAGTTCCATTGATGTCGTTTCATTTAAACAGTATTGATTGTCAGGGTCAGCCAACCCTTTCTGTACCACCATGTATGAAGGCAAGTCCGAAATTAGCCTAGAGCAACCAAGGGCAAATTTAGATTTATAAGTTTAAGAACAAAGTTAACATGAAGAACGATGGTGAAAATCACTCACTAATAAAAGCAAAGATTAGTTAAGTTCACATATTTATGTTTTGTTAATATTACAACAGGGGTGCTAAGGTCAGTTAGTGGCCAAGCAATACATGTGCGATTTATTTGAACATATTTGAACATTTTATTTTATCTTCTGAACATGTTATTAATATCTAGTAAATGAAATAACATGTAATGATTCATTCGTAATATAACATAAAATGCACATTAAGTTTAAAACGTAGGGAAGACAACACGAGTGGAATAATTATACTTACTTGAATAAAAAACTTGCAGTCATAGTAAACCAGTAGTAGGGCATGGTGACTGGGCAGGTCAACAGGAAAAAAAGGGAAGACAGCATACAGGTTCTCAGGAAAGAGCTGAAGTCAGTTGACAGGAGCAGAGGTAGAAAAACTTGAGTTATCTTGTAATGGAGAATAATTGTGGCTAATAAGTTGAGATATCCTAGAGTAAGTCTAGGCTGAAGCAAGCGAAACGGTTAGTAACGTGATTTCCACGGGTAAAGATAAAGCCTAACTAGATTTAATAAGGAAAAAAGTTAGGTCATAATTTATAATAAGCCATTAGGTTTCAGGATGAGAGGCAAAGCGTTTAATGAAAGATAGTCGGAAATGTAAGTACACAGAAAATCCTTGGTCCGAGGTTTGAATATTCCAGTGGCTTTTGTAATGTATTAGAACATGAACTACATCGTATGGAAACTACAGATGCCCAATAATCTCCCTTTCACTCTTGTCAGGATTCACAATTACCAAACAGAGGGAAAAGGTATTCTGGTAAATTAGCATACACAACTACTGACCAAATCACAAATTGGTTTAGGCTCACAAATTGTCATATCAACAAAAACACTAGCCAGGACAAAATTTAATTTTTTTTTTATTGTAACACAAGAAAATTTTACGCAATTTTAAAATACAATGGGAAACGCATTACGTTTCGCAAATTTTCGACAAGCATAAAGTCTAAAACAACGTCGCTGGTCTTCTTCAGGCAACCTAACTTGGGTGGAAGTGATATGCGTTTACATCTGGTTGTGTTTGTTGTGTTGGAAACTGGCGCCGGCGACCACTGATCTGTAAAGCCAGACTGGGAGTAGACCTTTGGGGATCTCTCCATTTGTCTTGTAGCAGAGAAGATAGGCATGGGTGGATCAGACTGGTGGGATAAGATGGGGGCTGCAAATTCGTAAGGGAAACTTGGGGCCTTAAAATGTCTGTCTCTGTGCGAGTTAGATTCGATCATGTTTTTCACTCGAATCTAACTCACACAGAAAAAGACATTTAACGGCCTTGGAGTAGCCCAAACCCCCCCTTATGAATTTGCAGCTCCCATCATGCCCCACCAACACCAATCTGATCAACCCATGCCTCTCTTCTCTCCTCCAAGACAATTTGAGAGCTTCCCTAAGCTCTACGCGCAGTCCAGCTTTGCAGATCAGTGGTCGCCAGCACCGGTTTCAAACACAACGAACGCAACCAGATACAAACACATACCACTCCCACCCAAGTTGAGGACGTCTGAAGAAGACAAGCGACGCTGTTTTGGACTTTATGCTTGTCGAAAATTTGTGGAAACAATGCGTTTCCCATCATTTTTTTTGAAATTGCATGATATTTTATAGTGTTGTAATGAATTCCGACTTTGAAAGTATCAAACTACATGCGTTAGTTTATTTTTATTTTAAATATTTCAAATTACAGTTGTGTTACAGTCCAGTGACAACTATTTTCTTATCTGCCCAATTCCTTCATCTCAGTGGACTGATGTCCATAACGAATTGGACCAGAGTTGGCTCATTCATTTCTGTGACCTTGCGTTTGAATTTGAGACGGTGTTATCGAAACGGTGAAGGGAAGATCATAAGTATATGCATCCAGACAGTATACAAGCCTGGTTTAAAAAGATGAATGTTGTTCAGTCATTTGTCAAAGATCTATCACTATACTGAAGTCGACCGCAATAAGTGAAAATTCAAAAATTTATCTGACTGTGGAAAAACATTGCGAATAAAGTAAGCCTACTGCAGCCATACTTAACGGAACTTTTTTTTTTTTTTTATCTATTCTATGGATGTTGGCCTGCATCAGTTAATCAGTCGAGTTGGATCAATCAAAAACACCTATGTCAGCGTATTCACTCCCGTAAAAGATACTTTAAAAATATACTTTAGTAAAGTGTCCTACACTTGGAGAATTAATTTTAAAACTACCATGATGCAAGCAATTCGAAGGGAGTGTCATTGTCCACTTGTGACACTTAACAGCTTTTAATTTCCGTTTCAACCAGGGCACTCAGAAGAAGAACCAAGATCCAGACTCAAAAGAGAGCAAATACGGAAACGACGCGAAAATTAAACAACAGCCTAATGGCCTGCTGCTGCCTTGGGGCACATTTTATCAGCTTTAGGTGAAGGAAACTTAACCATAATGCAAGCGCTTCTAACAATAATCCATGAGAAAAATATGAGTGAAGGGGTCCAACCAAAAGTCCGAGTTGACAAAAATTTCTTTACTCTCCAGACAAAAACGGGATCAAGTCAGAAATTTCAGCCGTCAAACCCACCATCCTTCCCCCCCACCCGACAGTATATAATTTCGACAGTATATAATTTTAATGACTGTTTTTTTTTTTAAACCGTCGTGTAAAGATTGTAGAGCTGATAAAAGGTCTAAAACATGCCTTTAAACCAAAGAAATCCTTCAAGAATACAATGGTTACATTCCATAGCATATAGGTATTCATCCATGAACGAACTGAAAAGACTATGCTGAATTTTCAAAGGCAGGGAAATTACCATCATCACCTCATTACACATTTTGTCTTATGCGATTTCCTTTGAGTACCCCCCCCCCCCAAAAAAAAAAAACAATTAAAAGGTTTGAAATATAAATGATCCACCCACTACAGTTCAAAATGCTCTAGATTAACAATTACACAAATTAATAATAATAGACTTTATTTCATCCAGTTGAGGATGTACGACAGCACACAAAAATACAAAAACACAGAACAAGAAACGTTTGACTGGAGAAAATCACAGTAAACTGTAATAGTTCCTAGCGAACCAATCCAAGTAGCGTTTGAGATCTGTCCTTGAGAAGACACCCAAGTCTGCAATATTGAGCATGAGCTCATCTAAAGTAGTACGATATCGATCTTGCAGCCGACCAACCCTTCCCACCGAAGATGTCATAACTGCGGCAACAAGTCTGTTATCACGCGTAAGCAGATTTCGAAACCACTGCACGAAGTGTCCACCCAACACGACCTCAAAAGGTGACACTCCTGCTGCAATACAACTGGCATGGCTAAGCGAAAAACGAGGGACTCCAAGAAATCTTTTGACACTGTTATATGTTAAATTAAAACGTTTTCCTGATTTTGTTTGTCTTTTGTTAGTGCTGCTGCAAGAGAGTGAAGAAGTTAAAGGATGACAAGAGAACTGTTGTTAGGGATACATGGGATTGAACATCATTGAGGAATCACTGAAACGGCATTGTGGAATTATGGACCATAACCTACAAAATAGAGTGAGAAAACTCACCCTAAAGTGCCAGAACATTAACCGCAGGGTTATTTTGCATTACAATTGGAAATTGTCTCTTCGGTAGTTTGCGCGTCCATTTGCTCGGTGACATCATTTTCCTTTAAAATTATTGTTACAATTACCTTAGATGCATTTTATTAATTATGCATTAATACAGAGAGGCCTATTGACAATCGACAGGGATAAATGTATCACAGCTATGTTGGCTTTTATTCTGTGTTGATACACCACGCCTATACTGACATCACTAATTGAGGTCAGCTCATTGAAGTCCACATTTTATCTTACTAAGAACTATGTCACACGAATAAATGCACTATGATTTACGCAATTACACCAGCATTGAGAAACATTGCCACCTCCACAAACCATACTGGTACCCCAAAGCCTGTAAAAATTAGAAATGCACATCACCTAGTTCATATGATTAGGCTGTCCCAAATTTTATGGAACTTCCTTGCATTTAGGTATTTTTCCTGGGATTAATCAGAACTATCACAACAGTAAGAGTAGCAGTAATAATAATAGTAAAAATACTATCTATTTACATATTTTGCTTGTGCCAGACCATAGGAAAGGGTCATTAGATGGAGAAAGCAGTCATTGTGACAACAAATCCAAACTCCGGGCCCCAACAGAAAGGCACACCATTGCGACAACAAACGAGACAGTGGTCAACATAGCGTCGTACTAGATCGGTGTAATTGTAACGTCGGGACCAGCTAGTATAAATTAATTTATTTCACATAGGCCGGGGAAGAGGCAAGGAGGATGCAGACCGGGATGGGCAGTCATTATGACAACAATCCAAATGAAGCAAATCAAAGCCATAGGCCAAACACGTTTATTTTTTCCACGGCAGCAGTGAAAAAGGGTGAGCATGTTCAATCTTTGCAATATGACGACGTTTCCAAAGTCTGCCAAGGGATGGCGCTATCACAACCAAAAGAAGCACGCACGGAAGCATGCGAAAGAATCTTACAAGCACGAAAAATCCGAATATCACCGAAAATATTTCATGGAGGAATTTCATCTTCGAACTCGATTCTTTCAAGAACCAAAGCTTCCTTTCGAATTTGGAAAGTGTAGCCAAAACTTTAGTGTGAAGTCTTATGTTATTATGCACACACTTATACACAGTGAAAAGAAACCATTTAAATGTAATGATTGCGTCACGGGGTTCAGACGGAAATACGAATATCTCCAAAAATAGTTTATGTAGAAATTTCATCTTCGTACACGTTTCTTTCAAGAACCAAAGCTTCCTTGTCACTAAATTTTAAGCATATCAGAAAAAATAGCGAACGTTATCCATTCTCAAAGAAACAAGGACACAGACCGATAGCCACAGACAGGTCGACCAACTGAGACACAAAATCCGATTTCAACTGAGTATTTGGCCTCGCTTGTTTCACTCGTTTGGCTGACTAGTCACAATTAACTTTTAACGAAACCTATCAGGCTGAAGAAAGACTTAAGAATAATTTCCGAATTTCCGACAATATGTTGCAAACGTTTTCATACGAAGACAGAAACAGTATCATAAGTATAGCATGGCATAGTATAGTACCACATAGTACAGAATAACATGGTATAGTATAGCATAGTACAGTAAGACAGCACCAAGCCAAACAGTGCTCCCCCTCCCCATCCCAACCCACCAAAGAAATTATTCCCAAATCCCACGTAAGCTAGCCTTGAAGAATTTAAGGAAGTGACAGAACGACTTTCCGTTAAGAAAAGATGCCAGTTTACTTGTTGCATAGAAGCATTAAATTAAGTTATGGCTAGTATTAGATGACAACAAACAAACAAAAATCAGACCCTGGAATCAGTCAGGGTGTTTAAAATTTGGTGAAGTCTACTTCTACTGTAGGGAGATCAAAGTACGCAGCCAGTCGTACGTGTTCGGACAAGATGTGCCATCTCATTAAGTAATGCTGGCACATCTCTGGAAGGGACAGGGATACAGAAAAACAATGTCTGGTAATTGGGGATCAAAATGAATGCCAGAGAGCAAAAAACAACTTTGCAGAATACGAAAAAGAGGTTGTATTGATTAAGGCTCTGGATAGCTTAACTTTGGAAGGGTCCAGTCAAAGCCACATTGGCGGGTGAAAGACCTCCAATATGGCTTTGACTGTCCCCTTCCAAAGTACGTTTTTTGCCAACGTCGCTCTTAACTGTCAAAATTAGTTGGCAAACTCTAAAGTTGAATTGGAAAAATGGGTTTCCCTTCAATTTGGCCCTGTTTTTAATAAATACTGGTTCCTACCCCGAAGTGAGTTGTAATCCAAACAAAAATCACATTGGTTTTTAATCCTGAATAGGCAAGTTTAAGAAAGTGTTGTAAATTAAACGATACCATCTTGGGTAGAAATTACGGCTTTAAAATTTCTACAGGGTTGGGGGCAACTAGAAGGGCACAGAAAAATGTGAGGAACCGATATACACCCCTCCTCTTCGATAATGTCACTACAGAATACAACAACAAAACAGTCTATCAAGTTTTACACGAAACGTTGTTTTAGAATTATTGGTGTCTTCAATGTTCATGTCAGTCACAATGTGTGCAACAACGTGAGAGAGGTAGACACTTCGGCTACACATCTCCCTCGTGGAAAACGAAGTACATCTGTGTTGATTGTGGTGTTGTGGCATGTCCTGTTCCCAGTAGTGAGAAGCAGCTAATACGAGATGTTTCTGTGGTTCCACATACTCATAGCCTTTGTACCACCCAGTCAATATCACAAACGAAAGTAAGACGAAAACATAAGGAAGAAGTCGTAATCCTATTACTTACATAGTACATTCGTAGAGGAGCCGACGACGTATTTCGTGCCGCGAACCTGCTGCAATGCCTTGGTGGCTCTGTTGGCCAGTCTTACCTGTAACAGAAAAAAAATTAAAATCAGTTATATATTTAACATCAGTTAATAAAGAGGAAAAATTCAACTGAAAAGAAGATGAACTAAAACTTTAATTATTTTAAGGCGTCACACTGCCCGAATCGGTTCAGCAAACAAATGCTGAAACTGTTGCCTCGTTTGTTCACAATTTTCATCTTCCTCAACCTTCTCAACAAAAAGGAAAACCATAGAATCGTTGTCAAGTTACGTCAGCCATTCCCTCGTAACCAGGCATAGTTTACGCAGTACCATTACTTATGCCACGTGCACCAAATTGGGGGAATTATTTGCTCTTCCAAGATAGCAAATAGCTAATATATGTGCATGACTTCTACAATGTAGTTTTCAAATTAGAGGTAAACATTTCACTTCTGCCATTGTACTGAATGAGGGTTTCCACGTGTGTAACACTTTTGCTAAATTCAAAAAGAATAAAAAGTACCAAATCTAGCAACGAAAGTGAGCGTTGTGAGGTTTTCTTAGTATCTGAGTACAGTAAGCAAATCCCAGCCAGGTAAATATCACCCTTACTCCAAGCCATTGGACGAGATCAAACTGCACATCTGACCACCGGACATGTGCTACTCCATAAAAAATGACCCCAACAGCATTCATACTGGTTCCCAAAGGGAAAATGTCAGAAAGTAAATAATTCAAGCAATTGTGTGTTTAAAACGTTGCTTAATCCATCGTTGCTTAATAAACGTTGCTTACCTACGAAATCCTTACACAAAGTGAAAAATACTAAGTCCAATAACGAAAAGTAATCTCTTGTGAGAGCTTTTGTGTACTACGGAATCTAAGATTCCGAGTACAAATAATGACTCTGGACGTGAGATAAGTTATCAATAAAGATAAGTGATTCAAGTGATGATAATAGCACGTAAGCGTAAAACTAATAATGCTTACTACAGGTACGGATTGTTCTATGATGTGACTTCTGGTTGGTTTCAACCCTTTCATTATATGTATAGAAATCTCCACACAGTGCACAAGCGATGAAACGTCCTTGTGGAAAAGATCTAAATTCGGTGACAAGAACCATACTTTTTTAGGGTCCCTTGGGATCATGAGTGTTGTGAGCAAAGCACGATGAGACCACCATACCGAGTTTTAGTGTCCTCATTTTCGTGTTAAAAGGGCATGAGCAAGAATTATCTTCTGGCTTATGTACATTTTGGACACAAACAAAACTAGCTAACAGCATTCGTACTGGTTTTCAAGGGATTAAAGTGTTCAAGTGCGTTTCTATTTCGCACACAAGTTTACGAACTCCAGCTGAAACTTACCAAATCTGCGTAATCATTGGGGACGGACGCAGTGTAACCCCAGGGTGTCAGCCACATCTGACCATAAGCATGAAGACTGAGGTAGATCTGGAACTGACCCTTTCTTTGCAATAGGAAATCTGCAACGTTCTTCGCTTCAGGTTCAGAGAAAGCCTTAGCTCCTCGGAAGGTCTCATCACAAGGGTCGTCACTCACACCTCCCTCTAAAAATAAAACCGACTTATTTTACTAAAATATTACTAGTAATACTCTTTGGTTTAACCTTGATGGTATTAACAATATAACTACATAATAGCCATTGTACATCAATTTAGATGCCTGAACGAATTTAATCCATCGTGAAATTGAAGTCCCACAAACAATATGCTTGGTTTAAATTAAACTGTAAAACGGTTTGTTAATTATTTCCAAGTCAAAGGAAAGATTTTGAACAAATTTCACATAATCTATTCATTCTTAGATTTTGATGTTCACGCAATGATTTTAAGATTTGCAACGCAAAATAAATTAAGACAAAGCCTTTTGTCTTATTTGAGCTATCATTAAATTTCACAGCCTAAGCAAACACATACTTTACTTACTTACTTTACTTACATTGGTTGTCAACTGAATTTTTACCTGGCTAGGTTAGCTGACAGTGGCACTGCCATCACCATGATCAAAAACAAATATAATCTGGATGTTGGACTACTCTAGTGTAAACTTACTAACGTAAAATCACTATTGGACTATTCTAGCGTAAAATCTGTTGTAGGTGACTCCCTCTTGACGGCTGATCAACTGCGAAAGCTACTTCGGTTAAAGTAAATTTATTTTTGAGTAGAATTTTAATTAGCACCATTCAAAACCTGCACCATCCCATATTTCGATATTTTAAATGAAGATGCGTTATTTGTGGCAGACAACTTGGCGCATTTCCAGTTAGAACCTAAAACTGCAAAATTATACGTAGCACAAGTGTAACAGTGAACCAGTCGTAACATGATATATCTATCGGCGGTACATATGCCAGTGTAACATCCGGCAGTCTAGCTGGTTCCCGCAGCCTCTCCGGCACCTGCCTGTCGTTTCCCTCCCCCCCCTCCCCGTGCCAAGAATCCAAGAATGAATCTACTCATACTATGTGCATCGCATCCCGACTAAGCATATTATATACAGACTAAGCGTATAGAGAGATATTTAGTTATTTTAAGGGGTACATACTACATGACTCATTTGTGACAACTTCCTTTCTTTACTAGTGAAGAGCCCAAAAAGGTAGAATTTAATTCACTATCAAAACAAGAACCATACCCATATTTATTTATTTTAAGTGCTCGATTTAATACTTCGCTACTATTGAATCGCGTTGATTTCTTTTGTTGTATTTTCTAACTCAAACAATATAGAACGTCGAGACTAGCGTAATGTAATATCACCAGCTGTACCCCCGGCGTAACATACGCCGGCTAGCTGGTACCCGCATATCTGAGCGTAACACTGTAGTGGGCCCCGGTTTCCCCTATTGTGTGGTCTGAATATCCCCATCTCTGCTCCCTCTTTGAACCCCTGCTGATTTGTGTTTTATGGAAGTAAATGTTTATTTTCAATGGAGGACGTTTCTCTGTTCTGATACCAATTTGCCCAACAAACCCAACAACCGTTGTGCATGCAGTGATTGTAACTCAACCAACTTTGAAACTCTTCCAAGTCGGCTCTTAAGAGCTAGCTTTATTAATACAATATGTCGACTGTTATAGGCCACATCTGTTTGTTTGACGTTGTCGGTCGCTCGCCCTCTTTCATTGTAGTGCATAATAATGATGAATTTGCTTGCCCAACCTAAGCGTATTATATATATAGATAGAAGATAGATGATGTGACACAATACCAATCTCTGTTGTACAACATTATCATGCTTGCAATACATCAAGTGTGTACTATAATTATTCACAATTTTTTGATGGGTGATTGGCTAACTGGTCATGCATAATACAATACGCAGATTGCAAGAATTAATTTTGGAACATAGGAAATCATCTTACTGTTCCAGTGGAATCCGAAATTCCTGTTAGCATCAGTTCCCAAGCACCTGCTTCCTGCGTTCCTGGAACGGGTCTTCCTCCATAGACGACTCTGAAAACAAAAACTGCTGTAATACAACACTCGAAACAACAACCAAGGTAAGATTTGAACCCACTTTCATGGACACAGCAGTTTTTTTTTTTAATAATCATAAAATAATTTTATCAGATTTCCGCCAGCAATCATTTACAATAAGGCTCATAAATGCTTTAATTTGTTGCGATGTCACCGTGCTCAATATTCGATTGTTTAATCTGTTGTCTAGTTACACGACACAGTGTGTTAATTCACCAATTGACTTTGTTCAATCAGATGTGGTAAACTTATTCAACGATTTAATTTGTTCAACTTGTTGTCTTATTGCCTATGATATGTGTGTTGTGTCATGCCAGCCATCGTACAACTATCATTTTGCACATATTTGTACCCAGTTACTAGTAGCAAAAGCAAGGTTTTTTTTTTACCACTACTTCAAAATTTCACGGGACACCCGAAAATCCATGTTTGCTACATTTCAAACACCAAATGACATATGGGTTTAGAAACCCTTTACCCACCAGTAATGTCCCCAGAAAATTTAAATTTAATTTATTTTGTGCAACACCATAAAAGGTGTTATACGTAAACCTTTGAAGGGCTGTCACAACACTTTCTAAAAGGTTGCCAATAAACTTAACACTTGAAAATTAAACATGAAATTGGGCTGTAATTATGATTTCAGTGAGTTTAAAACTCAACGAAGCATTTGGCAATATACTGATGGCCTATAATTTCCACTAAATAAGCGAATACCTAATTGTACTAACCATTTGGATTTGTTTGCAACTGTACTTTTGAATATTTTTTGGTTGTTGTTGTTTTTGAAATGATCACGCACACTGACAAATTTGGTGTGTGGTAAAGACACATTTTTTTAATTAAAAAAAAACCTAAAAAAATCCAAAAAGTCGTATTTAATACAATGAAGTTGGAAATAATATTAAAACTTAAAGGTACATTCCTCCTGGTTGGCTTTCCCGTAGGGCTCAGTTTTGCAAATCAGTTCAGAAGTGTGTAAATGTTGGAAAGGCATTCATTTTCCTATTTTTTCCCTCGCGAGAAACGGGATTGCCGCATCACGCTAACCTACGTAAGGGCGCGTTTATGCAACGAGACCTTCTCGCTCGCCGAACGCTATTTGCTAGGCAACCGTTATTTATTTACGATATATTTCCAGTTTCTGTTAAGTGAATGCCTTAATAGGCAACAAATTAATATATTATAAATAACAACACTGATAAAGAACAAAGTGCCACAGTCATTTTAAACATTGGTACAACATTGTTGCCAATTCACGCTATTTCCAAAAATTTGCTATTTTCGCTGAAAAAACAGCTTCTATCAGTGATCAAACAACGGCAGAATAAATAGCTACTCGCAGCGAGAATTCAAAACCCAACATGGCGTCCATTTCGGGGTTATCGAATCTAAGACAAATCATCAAACACCGGCATTCAGAAACCTGTCCGACGTCTTGTAAGACACTAAAAATTGTTTTCTAGTTGTCATAAATCGACGCGGTCATGTTGCACGCTTCATACGTCGAGGCACGAGGAGGAGATTTGAGTCCGCATTGTTGCCATGGTTACTATACGTATAGACAACTTGAAAGCCATATTCTTCGGTAAAGGCGAGAAACAGCCAGCAGATTTAGTATTAACCAAGTGAAAACTAGTAAGCGAGAAATTTGTCGATGCATAAATGAGCCTTAAATGTCGCAAAACCTACTTCGTCCTACTTTGTCCTTTTTGGCGTAAAAATGAAAAGAGATGCCGGAAAATTATGTAATGTTGCAAAACTGAGCCACACAGGAACGCCAACAAGGAGGAATGTACCTTTAAGGTTGCAGTATGCTTCACTGGCTAACCTATCTCGTACATTGCACAACAGCTATAGAAATATGCCCAGTGGAAATGGAAACAAATTCAAAGTGTCTAATTTCGTCAACTGCTGAAATTGTCGCTAAAAATTTAACCAATCACAATTTAATTGCCAAAATAAATAGACAAGTTTTCAAAACTCGTACGAATTTATTAATTCATGTCAGAATACAAAATACACTATGATGAACAAGAGATGTATATCTTATACCCTTCTTCAAAACCCTGAAAAATATCTCGACCCCCTATACCCAAAAAATATGTTAGCTTTTCTTCTGCCTACTGAAACCACCTGTAGATGATTTCCTGCAGCCAAGGTCATAATTCAATAGTCCGCACAACAGAAGGAAACCATGCCCCGTTTTTACGAAAGGACAATAATTTGACTTAAATATGATCTAGAAAACGTTCAACGATGTGTTTCAGTTTAAACCGTCTTGTATTGTAATCAAGACAGTAAGATATGATAAACGCTCAGTTTGTTTGTATGTCCATACCTCTAACACAGTCAGCACATGAAAGACAAAGATGCCATGGAACCAGGAAGCAAGGCTTTTTCGTAAAGTTTATTGGAAAATACACAAGTATCAATATTGACAACTTAAAAACCTTATACAAGTCTGTTTGCCCTCAGAAACTGAGACGTTTGCACAAATACTGACTGCTCAAAACTGTAATTTTTGAGGTCCAAAAATGTATATTCCTCCAGTTTGGTCAGTGATTTTTTGTGTGGTCTAAAATATTTAAGCCCGGGGGGGGGGGGGGGGGGGGGCGGGGGGGGTGCCCCCCCCCCCCAAATGCAGCTCATTCAGGCTTTAAAAGGAGACAAGCCGAAAGTTTTATAACAAACAGCAGATGGACAAGTCTCTGCAATTCCTGAGAAATATTTTAATGAACTATTAACCAATTAGAAGAAGTGATATTGGCGAGTACTTACATTGGTGTGGGTGTACTCATATCCATCGGGGTTCAAAACAGGAAGAATGTACCAGTCCACTGAATCCACCAATTCGTGGTTTTGGTTGTAATTGTTCACTAGCTGCAAACACACAATTGGCAATGTGGAATTAGGGTGGAAAGATAATAACAAGAATTTTAGTGACATATCAAGGAACGTATTAAGTGAGAAGAGGTCTTAAGTAGATATTTTTTACGCGTGAGTCAACCTAGAAGGCTTTGTAAATCATCGATGCAAGTAGCCAAAGTAGAGAGGACAAAATGTTGGCCATCGCTTCGCATTGTAAAATTTGTAAAAAACGCTCATAAGCAGTCAAGCTAAGGGGTGTTGTTCGTCATTTGACGAAGCTCTATTGTCGCAAAATCAATGACGATCCATTGAAGATTACTACGCAGTGCCCCGGAACAACTACCCTACTGTGAAGCAGTCACCACTGTTACGAACCCCCGATAAAATAGAAGGTGTGGTTTGCTCTAACAAAGCCGGTGCCAGACGGTGCAAGCACCACAAATGACATAAGGCGTCGATGATGAAATGCCTGAGGACTCAATTAAATAGTAATGCATCAACTATGAATTGTTAAAGTGATAAAACGCTTTACTTCACATTTTTGTAGAATTCCATTTACGTATAATGGTTAAGAATTTCGAAAACTGCATTCTTTCAGAAGATTTACTCTCTGGAAGAACCACACAGTGACACTATTAAGGGCATGGGCCCAGATTTCATGATAAAATAACAACTAATTGGGGAATGCCCTCTTGAACTAAAATTGTTTAGTCATTTGGGCCGGACCATGACGACCATTAAACATTTTTGGAGATGGGGAGGAGGCATACCTTGATACAAAATATTTTGTGACTGCACCACTCCTTGAGAAAAGTTAATTGCAGCACCGAAACCACATTGCGTTTGCTGAATAAGAAAGCTTGAAACCATATCAGTGCTACCACCACACCACATTGACATTGCTAAACACAACTGGTTTTCAAAAGTAGTAATGCTGAACTCCTTGTTCACAACACTGGATACTGAGGAAATGTCGGTTACTATGAAAGGAGCTAGTTACAATAAGCTGGAAGTGCCGTAATTACTTATATACTTGTCCATATACAGTAAACTTACCATCATCACACTTAATTGGGATTTCTACCTTATGCCTGCGTGGAAAAATGCCTCTACATAATTATACTTAATAACAAGGGCTTAATTAGATCAGAAGCACACCACAATGAATAATAATGAATACTTACTAACAAAAACGAGTTAGCATGACATTGGTCACTGATTAGAATGGGGTTTGGAACACTATTCTGCAGCTAACACATTGGAGAAAAAACCGTTGTACCTGTGAGATATGCCATGGCTGCTTATACCTTTGCCCTACACTTTTCCACTTATGAATCCGTATTGAAGAGGACCCTATAAAACATGGAAGGTTTTGGCATTGCCTGTCGGTAGGTTTTGGGTGGACAAACCAATTGAAAAATGTGAGCCGTTGAATTTGAACGTCTCATCACCATGTAGTTCACTTAACTTTTGATCAATGTTGAGCAATATTGAACTGCAATTAACAGTTTGTCGTGCGCCCCATGATTGTGTCCTGTGTGTCCCTTAATCGAAAGTTATTCCCGTAACCAAAAGTGACTTCCAACTTAATCCAACACTGTCCCTTTGCTGCTAGTTGAACCAGACTATACACAGTGTTGCATTCCGGAGTTTTGACTGCATCCTGAAACTGTAACAGGCAACAGCTCAACTCGCTGATGGTGTTTTCTTGCGCGGAACAAAATGTACTAGTGCTTACTGTTGTCCAAACTGTTCATTATACTGCCACAAAGTGGTCACACAATTCGACTTCACAATAACAGTACTAGTTGTTGCTTTGACAACACCTTCTTAATATGCTTCCTGCAAAGTATAGACATGCAGCTGTGCATTTTAATACGACATAACGGAACAATGAGCGGCCGTCGTCAGGCAGTGTTAGGACGCCTACAATCGAAGCAAATAACTAGAAAGAGTCCAGTTATTTGTAACTGGACCCTTTCCAGTTAGGAAACGTTTTGTAAGTGGAACGGGTCCAGGCAGTCATTCAAACAATAATAGGGACCAAAAGCAAAGTAAAGTACATTAAAAAAAAAACACTATTGTGGAAGATATATATGAGTTGAAAACTCAACACAAAGTGAACACAAACAAGAAACATTTTTACGAATTTTCTGCTCCTTCATGCAAGATTTCGCATGCCCACTTTATTGAAGCAAGCCCAGTTTTTATCGGTATGGTTCGTTAGGGTTAAAACCTTTTTCTGGTCAATTCAGCATTTTATAGCTTATAGGGAATTTCATGAGAGAAAGGGGTTAATTTCCCCTATCCTAGTTTTAGGCCGACAATCACTGATAGGGGGAAGACCATTAACATTTTTCTTATTCAAATTGCTGATTGTGTGATTACGAACCTGATCAATGATGTAGGTAGCAGTTGCTGGTGCAATCCACTCTCGGGCGTGAATTCCAGCGTCAATCCAAATTTGGGGTTTCGTGTGGCCAGTATCTCTACCAATCTGAAAGTGTAACGTGCATTAATAGCTATTCAAATAAGCCACCTGTCTCTGAGACGCAAGATTTATTATCATACCCTCCACCATCCTAGATGAACACTTTTTAAGGGAGATCTACATAATGAAACCAAGAGTAATTCTCCAGGTGCACCAAGAGCTTTATGAGGGTTTCCCGTGGGGCACCAAGTAGAGCGATCAAACACAGCCCAGCAGTCAGCGTCGTCTCCAAACCACGCAAATGCCAGATCAAATCCCATGACTGACCAAAGTCGTAATGTGAAAAAAAATAGTTCCTTCCGGAATGTGATCTTTTCTACTAGCTAGCAAAAAAAATTGCATCCGTTCCAGTCATCAGTCTACAAATCCCTCGACACTCTAGGCTTTAAATAACCTATACAGTGTAAAATCATCTACACTAGGCCAACATTGCTGATCAAGCAGTAAGCTTACAGATTAGAACCCTGTTGCCAGCTTTTGTACACCAGCAGCAGAGTGTATGAAAAGATCTGTATTAAGTCTTCAATTTGGCATTTTCCTAGTATTCCAGCATTGCCTGCTTTGGATAGTACGCACCGTACAATACAAAGTTCAGCTCGAATTGGTTGAAGCGATTTTCAGTCAGTAGCCAGTTTACATCAAGTACAAGAAGCAATCAAGTACTCAAACGGTGTCTACCCAAACCAGCCAATGCGTTTATAACCTTAATTTCCTTATCCTTAACTTGTAATGAACATCTTCAGACTGAAAATAAAATTTGATCCTAGCTTAAACTTAAACATCAGGTATATTCTACATCTATACACACCACCACGCTTATCTACTGCGATACTATTATAAGCAATACAGCAGGTATTGTTTTTAAATTCCTTATGAAGCGGACAATTTTTTTTAGCACAAAAGTTGGCCAAGCTGAGTGTTGAAATTAACCGTTATCTGCTGGAACAAGATCTGAAAGCAATTTAATGTCAGTGCCACATTAGGGGTGATGCAAAAGGTACAATTCACCTGGGCCCAGGAGGCAGGGGGCCGAAAATTCACCAATTGGGGCCCAAATAAGATAAAATTCACTACCTTTTGGTTGGGGTTGGGAGTCACTTGCCCCTAAATTTGTTTACTTGTTTAAGACGGGCCCAACGTTTTGTCTTTGCACCCTACCTTGGAAAAAGCTAGCTCCAGCATTGTTCAATGAAATTTTCCATGTGCTCCTGAACATATTTTTTTTGCCTAACCGTGGAAAATATTGCAAATTAACATTTTCATCCGACTTTGAAAATTACCGAACAGAACTGCGGTTTGGCCAGTGATATCTTCCGTACAATAAGTAATGTAAAAGAGCTTGCCAGTTTCATTCAGGCTTTATTTAGTATAGCTGGTGGTTGCGGGAAAAAGCAACTCCCAGTCGCCAAGGAAATACAGTGATCTTAGAAAATGGCGAGACTTACATGTATATATATAATCTTTATCCTTGAAACTGTAAGTTGGAAAGTAAACTGCGTAAATATGAAAGCCATACATTTGTAAGTAATCCCTCCCTTCCTCCCAGCGTGCATGCCACTGATTTCATACAACAAAATTTACCAAAACAAAATTTGTCTTAAGGTATTTTTTCTTGACCACCTCCCCTCCCCACCCCGGGGGGGGGGGGGGGGGAGCAAAATGCCCTTTAAAAATGTACTTTTTGTTTAAAAGATTTTTTTGCTAGCTTTCACAGTAAGAAACGATGTTGGCAGATTTTAC
The DNA here is from genome assembly GCA_023313725.1 of Lithobius niger. Lineage (NCBI taxonomy): Eukaryota > Metazoa > Arthropoda > Chilopoda > Lithobiomorpha > Lithobiidae > Lithobius > Lithobius niger. The sequence continues at coordinate 63,624 of JAHWFP010241641.1, forward strand.
TGTGAGTGTGTGTGGTGCCTGCAAAGACATCTTGACATCGTAGTTGCATAGGCCTATAGCATTTTCTGGACTTTAGTTGAAAGCCAACTTTTACCAAACCCTGCCCTGCCTAAGCCTTGACATCTTGCATAGGCCTATAGCATTTTCTGGACTTTAGTTGAAAGCCAACTTTTACCAAACCCTGCCGTGCCCAAGCCTTGACATCTTGCATAGGCCTATAGCATTTTCTGGACTTTAGTTGAAAGCCAACTTTTACCAAACTTTGCCCAAGCTCTTTCGGGGATTCTGTGTAATGCCACTGTATGAAATTGAAAGTTGAAGATGGTAACCAGCAAACCTTACCTTAATTCCTAACTGATTTCTGCCTTCGGTTGATCTTCCAACAGAGAATGTGCTTGCAATTTCCGGGTTGGCTTCAGCTAATGCTTCCAAGAATTCGTAAATCTAAACCGGTGAAAGAAAGCAAACTTGTTATTTGTACACAATGGCCTGCATTCACTTGCACGAGATCTGCTGGTTACAATATTAATTCCATGTCGTTAAAATTAGGTTGTTTATGGTTGTTAATGGTTGTTAATGGTTGTTAGGTTGTTAGGTTGTTAATGTTATTTTGGCTACCTGCTTTTACATACTGCCGTCCCTATCAGACTGGTTAGATAAATTCTTTGCATTTTAATGTGTTCTTTGGATTTTACATTTATGACAACTTCATTAATGGAACGCAACTTCAAAGCAGTAAATTTATCAATGACACAATTATATTTCTTTGGTACTGTACTTTGAAGTAAAATACACATAGGTCTTTTTAAAAGTAAAGTAAAGTAAACATGGTCACTTTCTAACATTTGCTGCTGTGTATTATCAAGATGACACTTCACTATCAAGTTACATGTGTGAGTAATTTATTTGAAGGTTTTCCCATCATCCTGAATGGGTGTGTCAAACTTTTATGTGTATTTATAACTCACTCCCATACCCTGTTGTTAAGTCTTTTAATACAAAATCGTTCAACAACGCACTAGTTCACAGTTAAAGAATGAGTGAATAGAAACATGCACACTAAATGGCACAAGGCATGTGTGATGAAATGTAGGGCTGTGAAAAATAGTCTGAACGCAATCGATAATTCTTATGTTCAGGCCTTACTGTGAGGAGTGCACGTTCTACGTGAAAGCTAATGCACAGTGTTTGTAGGCCTACACCACATACATCTTATACACCCTACACCCTACATGCCTACACTGATTTTTCACTAATCAGGTTCATTGTCTAGTGGTTTGGCAAAGTCGGACTGCGGCAGTTTTGTACATTAAAAAAAGCACAGGCACGAAGTTGAAAGGGGGGGAGGGTACAAAGGCGGCAAGAAACAAAGAGACAGTTTTGGTGTCTTATGGCAAGAGCACTTTGAAACCGAAGGTCACTATAACAACCATTTGAGCAATGGAGTGCTCGGTGGAAATTAAGGTGGGGCGGGGGGGGGGGGGGGGGTTAAACTTGAAATCTTGTATACCAACTTTCTTGTCCAGAATCGTATGCTGAACGTTTTTGCTTCACACTATACTTTTGATTTGTTGACGGTTAAGGAGTTACAGCCAGAAAACCGTTATGGGGGGGGGGGTTAATCACCCCTTTTCCCCCTCATCCCCCTGGGGGAGGGGGGTTGAACTTGCTATCACAGCTATTTTTTCCCTTCATGAGCATGCATACCAAATTTAATGCTTTTCACAGTAAGTGAACAATTCCATCAATTTGGGCCCCAAATCGTCCTACATGTTTCAAACAATGGTCGCAATTAGGACAATATCAGGGCGAATTCCGTCCAAACCATTGCGTACTAGTTACTGGCAGTGAAATGAATTTATTGCGATTAAATATCTTGATCCAAAAAACGTAGGGAAAGACACCTAACACGTCATTCTGGTGGAACTGAAGAGAAATACATATGTTTTGCAGACATTTTTCCGAGCTGGCGCCAAATTGGATTATAATTATATAATCGGTAATAACTTTGTAACCGTTCATTCTACAAACTTATATAACCAACTTTTTTTTATATAGAATTTAATTATCTTTAAGTTTGTGCTGATACATTTATGTCGTACACGCAGCCGTTTTCGTGGAAATTGCAAAAAAAAAAACGTTGTCGTGTCCCTAATTTTCCAAGATGGCCGCCATTTTCAGAGGGTTCTCCAAGGTTGCATTTGGTTGCATTTTAACAGTGACATCTCATAGTCATTCCAAGTCCATTTTCGTTGGAATTTGCTTTTCAGACTAAATGTTTGGGTCAACTCACTTTTTTACTGGACTATAACGCCACCAAGAAAGATTTCCCTGATTTTTAAAAGGAATTTAATATCATATTAATCTGCCAAATTCTGCCACAGCGAACCCTTGCATGATTATAACTAGTGGCTACAGCGACTATCTAGTAGCATCTAGTCTTCTGTACAGTTCCGCCACTACCAATGGTGAGGCGCACACCTCTACCACGCATTGCAACAGTTATCTTTATTATATAATCTAAAAGCAGTCGCCATCACAATTGCCGGTTAAATATGTGTTAGCTTTTAAGCTTATTTTGCATTTTAGGCATAATTGTCAGCTTTTAGACTTAATTTTTACCAGCAGCTTTACTTTCGCAAGTAGCAGCTTACGGAGATTTAGATTGTATAGTAAGCCTATTCATTTTTGCAAAACTGTTCGCCTACGGGCACACAGTTGCACGGTTACAACGTAGTGCGCAACGTAGCCTATACAGATCAGTGGTAGTAGGGAAGTGACGGGAGAGATGCTGTTGATGAAGCCGGCAGCGACTCGTAGCAACTTGATGTTGCCGTGGTAACTTGATATTAGGCCTAATTTTCATTTTTTAGGCCTAATTTTTTTAACTGGTATTTTAATTTCCTAAGTACCAGATAGGCCTAATGGAGAATCTGGTTCGACGGTACGCCTATTCATTTATGCAACAATGCGACGAAACTATTTTAAACGAAGCTAAAATACATTTATGTTATTTTATTTAATTTTATTTTATTTTATTTTATTTATTTTTATGTCTGTGTGTTAACGATAGGATTTCAATTCGACGATCAAATGTTATTATTTAATTTAGTTAAGTCGAAGAAGTCTATTAGCTATAAGGAAGTAGCGACATTTTAATTTGCCATGTTATTTAACTAACGTCTGACACTGAATCGAACGTTGTAAAGTGTGGTCGTCTCTATCTGGTACCATTGCGAAGTTGAAAAAAAGCGACTGACGGACGGACAAAGTCGTTGCAATAGTCTTCTCAGCCGACGGATGAACAGAAGACTAAAATTGCAGTTCTAGCCAAACGAATGTTTCTGCACAACTAGTAACACAAAACAAGTAGACTAATGATTTCATCTGGGTTTAGAAAACCACCCATTATACCTCCTAGAGCTTACCTTATCTAGCCTGTTGTAAGTTTTGAAACTGATTTCATCGGCTGCTCGGGGCAACTGGGCTTTGACGTCTTGAATCATGTCAATATCCCTAGATAAAAACAACAAGATCAAGTTTACATACCAATAAAATAAGCAATGCAAGTTCAAAAAGAAAGCTTAAAATGTGCTTAAAATCGGGTGTTGCTATATACTAATGTTTGGACTAATACTGATTGTGCTTGACTTTACAACCTCACACCACGGTTTGTCACATCGTCATCGTCTCAATATCATCTCAACAAGTCACGGTAAGGCCCATAGCTCTGGAAAACGCGAGCTGCTGAAATTACTTACGTTTAAGATGGAAAAAGAATCAAAATATCTGAGCATCTTTTCCTCACAGGGCTAAGCATTTCGCTGAATGGCTGTTTCTTTTCCCTACAATTTGCAGTGCTGCATCTAGCGGACGCCATCTCTTTTCCTCGCTTCGTGCATTGCTAGATGTAGACATGCAGCAACAAAAAAAAGTGCTACAGCTCTGCTGCAGAAACAGGATGGCTGCTTTTAATCGATAAAAATGTGATTATCTACAGCAAATATGGCGCTGTTTGTATAGTTATGATGGATTTAACTGAAAGTAAAAAGCTGCAGAGAGGTAAAGTAATACACACACAACCATACAATTCTATTGAATCATTTCGTTTGCCAATAAAACCTTCACATTAACGCTTTTCAGTGGCTTGGAACGATTACGGCAATCGCACGGAGATGGCAGCGGCCTTTTTTTTTTGGCAGTGTGTTTGGTAGCTCTCAGTGCACTAATCCGCCAGGGTGCTGTTTCTTTTGGTCGACTAGCGCTAATGAACTGTTTAGTGACGTTTGTGTTAGTGGCGTTTAGCAACTTCTGCAGCTGCTGCAGACATAGGCATTTAGAAAACTTCTACAGCTGCTGCAAACGTAGGCATTTAGTAAACTTCTGCAGCTGCTGCAGACGTAGGCATTTAGTAAACTTCTACAGCTGCTGAAGACGTATGCATTTAGTAAACTTCTGCAGCTGCTGCAGACGTAGGCATTTAGTAAACTTCTACAGCTGCTGAAGACGTATGCATTTAGTAAACTTCTGCAGCTGCTGCAGACGTTGGCATTTAGTAAACTTCTGCAGCTGCTGCAGATGTAGGCATTTAGAAAACTTGCTACAGCTGCTGCTATGCTGCAAGGAAAACAAACGCATGAATATTTACACACAAAAAAAGTCTCCTTAACAAAAACTCTTTGAGTAATCTGAAAAGGCAAAAATGTATGCCAAAGGGAGGTGGCAAAATCACTAACGAAAAGGTAAATTATGTGTTTACCATCAACGTGGATTAAAATATTAATTTACTTTCTTATAAAAAAGATAGATTTACTTGTATTCAGCTTAAGGCACGTTAATCTTACATAAAATTTATTTTATGTAGCTAAGTAAGTAATAATTAATATGTTGGACAATCATTAAACCGAATATGGGCCAAGGGCGTAATAAATCATAGTGTTTAAAAAGTATTTAAACATTTCTGGAGAACCGCGCGTCCACAATGACGAGATTTTGTAGTTAATTTCGTGGGTAATTTCAAAACTTTTTCCTGCACCCAGAACTATTTAATAAACCATTTTACAGTTTAACAGAGCTCGTGATTGTTGTTTGTGTGAGATCCTACCAGTCTGCATAACGTAAAATACACTATGTAATACAACTCGGTAATACAAATTACAACATCGTCTATTACCTAGTTAGGAACAAGCGTAAAATTCTCCTCACTTGCCCTTTGAAAGAAATAACATGATTGGTCAAGCATTATATAATAAAATTCTTACTCTTGAATATTACGCATCAAAACATCAAACTGAATGTTATGTTGGCTTAGGGCGCGTCGGACTTGGTGAACTGCTTCAGGTGGAATCATCAAGTCGACTGGCTTATTCACTTTAATCGGTTCTGACCAGAAGTCCAGCTACAGACAAAACAAATAAGGCACTTGTCGCAGTACTGATTAGTATATTTACTTACTTAAACATAACAATATTTATAGCAGTAAAAGTGTAGAAGAATCAAGCAATGCACAGGATGTACATATTTCACTGTAGTTGGGCGGGGCGAACCAGTAAACTACTATTTTTGAAACTCTACTATGTCATGTACACATGACAATATGAACCATTACAATTTGAAATACTGGAAGCCGGCACATACAGTGGTATTTTTCAGACTTCTAATAAAAAATACACGTTACCACACCTTAGGACACTGGAAAGTTCCTCTTGAATTTTCGGTGAAATGTTTAGGACTGTTAGTCTTCATCACAAGCACAATTTACTCACTTAACAAGCGACACTACATTGCTGCCATTTTCAATAAAAAATATTACGTTGTTGGAGTTACGCTATGTTGCTGCCATTTTCAATTAAAAAGTCGCGTGTTGGAGTTATGTTACACTGCTGCCATTTTCAATTTAAAAATCACGCTCTTGGCGTTATACTACATTGCTGCCATTTTCAATTTAAGAAATCGCGCTGTTGGAGTTACGCTACATTGATGCCATTTCCAATTACACAATCGCGCTGTTGGAGTTATGCTACATAGCTTCCATTTTCAAATAAAAAAACATTGCTGCTACATTGCTGCCGTTTTCAATTAAAAAATTGTGCTGTTGGAGTTATGTTACATTGGTACCATTTTCAATTTTTTAAAATCATGCTGTTGGAAGTACTCTACATTGCTGCCATTTGCAGTTAAAAAATCGCGCTGTTTGAGTTACGTTACATTGCTGCCACTTTCATTAAAAAAATCGTGCTGTTGGAGTTACGCGCTACATTGCTGCCATTTTCAATTTAAATATCATTGCTGCTACATTGCTGCCATTTTCAATTAAAAAATTGTGCTGTTGGAGTTATGTTACATTGCTGCATTTTCAATTGAAAAATCAAGCTGTTGGAGCTGCGCAACATTGCTACCATTTTCCATTTTAAAAATGGCGCTGTTGGAGTGGCGCACCAGTGGTGCGCAGATCAGAGGTGAGTGACTCCAACACTACGTTTTTTGTATTGAAAAATAGCAGCAATGTAGCATCGCTTGTTTGTGTATAAATTCTGCTTCTGATGAAGTTGAAGGCACCTTTAACATTTCTCCATAAATTCAAGAACTTTCCAGTGTTGTTCAGTGTAGTAACATGTATTTTTTTTTTATTAGAAGATGACCATTACGATTAATTTTAATAACCCCTTTGTAAGCACATTTATTCTATAATCCATCCACGTATGTATAAGATTTTCGCCTATAGACTTAACGCTGCAATTTTAACAGTGTTATTTAGTTTTCGTTGGATCCCCCCACTCAGAATTTCATCGCAACGAGAAATCGGTTATTACCAGGTATGGGTTCTTTTTGGGGTCAGTACCAGTAGTTCCGTTTTCTGTTACCTTCCGTTTGCGCAGCCCCTCAACTCTGACTGTTGCATTACCTTTCTAACAAATCGCAAGGAAAACGACACACTTTAGTCTCTTAACTCGAACTAAATAACTATTCAATTCATTCTACTTAAAATAATTTGATTTATTACTCCGTCAAATCATCAATAGTAGTAATCAAATGCACTACTGTACTCACAGTCATCCTGGAAGCTTCCTTGTCGACACACAGAGGTCGTACTGCGCAACAGAAAACACTGTGTGTGTCATGGATAGGGTGGAAATATGTGTGTGTAGTGTAACGAAATTCCATTATACTGCAGCTATGTATATCGCCAATAATTATACTTGACGATGATATAAATAAACATTTTATGAACTGGCCATAGAGCACAACAGAAGTAATAATGTAAGGCCAATAGTCATAGACGTACAACAAATAGAAATAGTAAAAAGCATCAACAACTCGTAATAAATGAAGCATGAGCAACTGAAGGGGGGATACGCTGATTGAGTGAGCCAAATGAACGAAAATCAGCATTTGTTGCCAGTGTGCGCAAAAATGAGATTAAAGAACTGAAGATTAAAGCATGAGAATCATGGACACACAATAAACCAAACCGTATTAATTTGGCTGATGTAACGGCAAATTAGATAATGGCAAATATGAAAATTATCAATGTGAAAATTTAAACACATATAACCCCTCCAGAATAAAAGGTTGAGATGAAGATAAGATGGTGTGACCTTTTGTGCGTTCACGGTCCTATGAAAGTTGTAGTATTCACCCAAACCCAAAACTGCTATAAGAGAAGCCACCAAGTTTATGAAAAGGTCTTGAAGGTAGTGATATCATTCAACCAGGGAAAGGCCGCCAAGGTTAATCTTATTAGCCAAGTTAATCGTACCGAATAATACTTTGGACTAATACTGACTAATAGTTTGAAAGTTGAATGAAAACTTTTTTGAAAAGATTTTCATTTAATGTCCACAGTATTATTCGGTGTGATTAACTTGGCTGATCTTCGCCCATCAAGTTCGGATTGTTGGATTCATGGCGTCTAATTATTGCCGTCTGATTGTTGTTGTACAATTGTTGTTGTTCATTATCAGAGTTTGGGCGAAAGCTAGCAACTGCTTCTCTTAACCAAAGACATTAAACCCGCGTTTTCTGGTATTGAATACTAAATAATAATGCGACAGAAAGCTTTGGAAGTTGTAGAGATCGACGGTGTTTACCGAGTAGACTACAGAAAGTCCTGTTTCACAGCTGTGCACAAAGGATTTCTATACGAAAAAGACACCTCAACATCGTACATTTCATGCTAGCTACTACTACTACTACTACTACTTATTACTAGGTAATTCCACTCAGATAGAATAATTTATGCGACAGATACCCTTGAAATTTGGCATTCAGTTTACGTTTGACTCCAATAGGTGCCTTTTATGGTTTGACATTTGGGGATGTGTTAAATCCAAATGATTAAATGATTTGTAATGCTACTTTCGTGAACATTGGGAACACGCCATCTGTTATCAAAATAATTGTCCTCCATAGCCGAGTAACAATGCAGACTCGCATAACTTATTGTTTCCATTTCACAATTAAATCGAAGTGATACATTGTAATTGTAAATTATCTAAAATAAATAAGTATATCATCGTCTACAAAACTGTTAATGGGGAAGAATATCCGTGCAGGGTTACCGCTCCTTGAATAAAAAAATAAAAAAAACAGAAAAATAATCTACATAAACCTAAACTAAACGAAACTAACTTAATCGTGCTCCGTTCTTTTACAGTCAAATGAATACAACAGCCACTTTATTGGAACTATTATTAATCAGCGACCATTTATTATAGCAAAGTTACGATTTTCTTCAGGCTGTTCAAAAAACTATTTACAATAATATTATATTTTCATAAGGAGCTCAGAATCCATACTTATACTAAAGCAAAACCATAAAACGACCAAAAGGGGTGATGTCATACAAACGCCCCATATGGGTAAAGGCACCCATCAAGTTTTTACCGTAGAAAGTAGTGATATCAAAGCCAAAATGGTGCCACCAAGTTTTCCGTCCCAACCCTGATCACTCAATCTTAACTGACACCTCGGTGTTGTCAGTTAAACTTGAGTGATCACGGTTCGGACCACAAACTTGATGGCAGCCTTTTTGGCTCTGACATCACTACTTTCTATGGCAAAATCTTGATGGGTCCCTTTACCCATATGGGGTTTTTGTATGATTGGATTAACCTTGGCAGTCTTGCCCCGGTTGAATGATATCACTACCTTCGAAGGCCGACCCATTTAGTGGCGGTGTTTTTTACCAGAAGTATAGAGCGATAAGTCAAAAACGCAAGTAACATTAGTAAGATAAACTTTAAACTAAAAAGCTAGACTAAATAATAAAGGACAATTTGAAGTTGATGCTGGGTGATGTAACAGGTATGGCATGCAATTCTGGAGTATAGATGAGAAGTGATGCCAGGTGATGGAAAGGGTACAAACGGGATGCAATCCTGGAGCAAATACGAGAAGAGATGCTGGGTGATGGAAAGGGTACGGGATGTAATTATGCAGTATAGATGAGAAGAGATGCTGGGTGATGGAAAGGGCACGGGATGCAATTCTGCGGTATAGACGAGAAGAAATGCTGGGTGATGGAAAGGAGACGGGATGTAATTCTGCAGTATAGACGAGAAGAGATGCTGGGTGATGGAAAGGGCACGGGATGCAATTATGGAGTATAGACGAGAAGAGATGCTAGGTGATGGAAAGGGTACAGGATGCAATTCTGGAGTACAAACGAGAAG
>JAHWFP010241641.1:114069-134908 GCA_023313725.1 Lithobius niger
ATTCAACATGAACATAAAGAAAAAAAAAAATCCTAACACTCAGGTCATCACCAAAAAATAAGAAAAGCTTTTCTGGCTAAACTTGAAATCAAATGAATAAACTGAGCTTTTATTTTATTTATTTATTTCTTACAACTTTGCAATATATGTTTAGTTTAATTTATTTTGTATGTTTATAATGGACTGCATTGAAGCTTGTCGTTATGTTCAGGTTGAATTAAATGGAATAAAAGTGCCTAATGCAGTTGCCTTGAAAAAAAAAATTCCTTGGCCCACTCATGTTTGCAAATGTGCCCTCTGTCGGCCCCCTAAACAAGTCAGTCCTGACGCAAACACTGCGTGCAAACCCCACATACTTAAATTGTCCTATTTCGGAAACTGTAATAGCTAGAAACAAGCGGTTTGTGGTGTCATGTGCAAAATTACAACTGCTCTCCTACCAAATGTAAAGATATAGTGGGCCACGCCGAGCGAATCGCGATGTACAAAACGATGTAGTTACAAGCTGTAAAAACTCTTAGTTTCTGATGAAGACTGTCTGTTGGTGAGGTTCCTGTAATCTGAACTTGTGCGTTAAGTTTTCTAGACTGACATTTCTTCGATATGAGCTTTCAGAGTAAAAACTGCTACGAAATAAAAAGAACTGCCAGGGTTCAAAACTAAATCTTTACAAAAGTTACCCTTTTTCAGTAGTGGGAATAATTTGGCTATAGTCCTAGATCTAACAAAAAATGGTAAGTTTAGTACTAGATAATTTTTTTAAATACTGTATCGTCTTGGTACAGAGTATCGCAATACTTTAAAAAATGCCGTAGTACCGTCTTAATTTAACTAAAGCATCAATCTTATACCCCAACATTATCTAAACACCCACTTATGAGCTCAGTTAGCTTTGTAGTATTTTATTTGATTGGTTTGTTTGCCATTTTAGGTGGAGAACATTCTTGATAGCAGGATGCGCCATCGAAAACAGGAGTACCTGGTTCAGTGGAAAGGTTTTGGTCCCAAACACAACACATGGGAACCAGAAGAAAACCTTTCTGATTGCAAAATGTTGATCAAAGCTTTTACCGCCAGTCGTCGATCAAGTCGACCTCTCACCCCTACCAGAGTTTCCACACCTCGAAAGCAATCGCCAGCAAGAACAAAAGCTGCTCCTAAAATCCCGTCACGACCTAAAACTCCAGAGCGACCAAAAAAAATTACAGAAAAATCTACGCCGAAAAAGACAACGGAAAAACAACTTTCAGTACCGGTTGTTGAAGATCGCCCCAAACAAATTGTGACACCGTTAGTCACTGAAGTTCAACAATCGGTAAGGTGCTATTTGTTAATGATAAGATACGAAACGCAGTGAAAAGGTACCATATTGTATTTCAAAGAAACAATAAGTAACAAGTTAGAGCAGTCACTCGGCAAAATGACAGGCCTAATGCTGTAGACAAGAAAATACATCGGCCTCAGGGTTTTTTCAGGTGGTACCCACCTGGACATTACCCATAATAAAACCCAATAGCAGGGGTCGCATCCAACCTATAAAAACCTAAACTTATATTTTAATTCTGACACTATATTTTTTTGTAAAAATGACCGTATGCTTATTACCTATAAAAACCTATATTTTTAAAATATGGGTCCGGAGTGATGCAATCTGATTTACCTTTCAATTATTAAACGGAATCAGGTGACTGCAGCCTACCCGTTCTGACTATAGGCAAGGTTGCCCAGATTGCCCTTTTGTGGCGTCAGATGAGAGTAGCAGCAAATGAAAGAGAATTCAATTATGCTTTAGGTAGGTATATTTTCATTGCTGTAACTTGATTTTTTCGACCCTCAAAAACTGCCGTGAAGACGTCAGATTTGACCAGGCAAACTAAATAGAAAACAGTCAACTAAAGTACCTATATGAAGCATGGATCGACGCCAATAGAGGGAACCGAGCGAAGCTAGTTATTGCAATAAACAAGAGTAAATCACCATACTTGCTCTTTAAGTGCTAAATGAAATAATCACACAACAAAACCCCCTATAAAGTCTATTTATATTTGCTAAAAATAACCTATAAAAACCTTTATTTTAAATTTTACAACCCACATTATAACCTATATTTTTTATTTGAAGGTCTGCGAGGCCTGTAATAGTGGACTGTTTCACCTAGTTTACCTATTTTTGCCTATAAGTATTATAAAAAAAATCATCCAGTCCGTGGCTTGATCCTGAAAGCAAGCAAAGATTTAAGTATGAAACGTTGATATTACCTTTTCTAATAGTTACTGTTTTCAAGCTGTTTGTTTGATATTTCAAACGCACCATCTCAAAATCACGAATACAAGTCTAGGCCTATTTCTACAGAAATTTTCGATAGTTCTGATGAAATGATGGCAAATTTTTGTTCCTACTGTCTTCTTCATGTACAAGAAAAGCTATTTTCCTATTATCACATTGCACTCGTAAACGAATTCAAATAGTGGCATGGATGGCTGTGCACGCGTAGCGCCCACTTCTCTTCAGACCTGTCCCTCCAACGGGCACTTAGTCTCTCAGCTAAATCGCTCCGTACGAAATGTTGGATGGCTAGAGTCGATGGTGGTTGGATATTCGTTAGCACTCTCCCATCTAGTTCGTGTACCGCAATTCGAGATCGGCTCCAGGTGTCTGTTACTGACACAGTTCGACCTGATCAGTGTGGTGGTCTTCTACCAATCAATACGATGTCGTGTGGCTTTGTAGTGGGCTGCGATTGTGGGACACAAATTAGATAGATGGAGAGTGCTAATGAATATCCAACTGCCATCGACTCCACCCATCCAGCATTTGGTACGAAGCGATTTAGCTGAGTGACTAAGTGCCCGTTGGAGGGACAGACCTGATGGGTAGTGGAGGCTATGCATGCACACGTGCGCTGCTATTTGAATTACAAGATACTAGGAAAATAACTTTTCTAGTACTGTACCTGAAGAAGACAGTAGGAATGAAATTTTGCCATCATTTATTTAAAACTGTTGAAACTTTGGCACTTCTGAAATTGTGCATTTGAAATATCAAATTTTTTAGGTAGTGAATTCTGTGACTCTCCAAGAAAGGTTTTTGTTAAACAGTGGCCTATTACAATGGAGATTGCATTACAGTATTAGGTTAGTACCTTGTTGTGAATCTTCTGCAAACTTTCTTATTTTTGATTGCATGCACGCTAGCGTTAAGTGTCGTAATTTGATGTTTGCGTTTGCTGTTGTAAGTGTATGTTGTCACAAAGTAAAATTATTAGCCATGCGAATGCTTGATAGTAGCCCGGCCCGGACTAGCTTCCCTGGGTGAGTTGCTGTTCTGGCGGCACTTGAAAACATTTGTGTTTAGGAGCTTATTGTGGTAGGGTATTAAGGAAAATTGGATAATGGTAGATAAAATAAAATTGGATATTTTGAAAACACATAGCCTACTGCTTTTTTTTTTAGTCGGTCATAATTCAAGAAGTTGAGCAAATGATAGGAAACGGGGAAATTACTCGGCGCACAAACTTGCATGTGGTAAGTACGTACTGAAAGTTGGTAAAATTTTCCGGAGTTGTCTGTTCTTTTCAGATTTCTTCCTAATATTTTGTTTGTGACCTGCTTTAGAAAGTGATTGGGGTGTGAGTGGAAAAAATCTATAAAAAGTAGTGGTCACGATTGCTAATATTAAAGATTCCATGTAATGGTTTGTGTGTATGTTCCCATGTTAGTTTGAAACAACTGTGAGGAGTTTTACTTTGTAGACAATTACTAGCCATGATTAACGGAAAATTACGCTGTTTTCAAAGTTCATCACCAGTTCAAAAGTTTGTGGTGTGCTAACTTTTCGAAAGACGTTATACTAAATTTAGTTCACCAGAACGAAAACCAAACACCTGCATACACACCTAATTCACTACCCATCCTACAACAAAAGGGTCTCCCTCACTGCTACATCACTCGCAGCAAAAGCAAGACCAGACAAAACGCCCAATCCCAAAGCAATACCAGCAAACCACGAGACACACTAGCCAGGAACCAGACAATGCAGAACCAGATCCAGTAGTTGCAAGAAAACTACTGGCGCCACACTGCCTCAAAACCAATGCAGCAGTTTACAAAACACCATGTAATGTGTGCCCTGCATTCTATTAGGGATAGACCGATATTAATATCGGTATCGGTATTTACAGATATTATCGGTATTTTTTTTTGTATCGGTATCGGATCTGTATCGGTGTTTATTTACCGATATTTTAGCCGATACGACCAACTTCCGTGCACGCTGGCTACTCCACCTAGCTTGTGAAAAACCTTTCCTGCATAGCATCGCTTGTATCCCATGACGTCATCTGCACAGCAGCTTAGTGAATTCAACGTGTGTGCATTGCCAGAATCAGGGCAGGGCTTCTTGGGATTAGGCCTATCTGCAGTGTACTCAGGGTTTTTTTTTTACAGTTGAAGGTACACTTGCGGATCTGCCACCACTGAGAAAAAAAAATTAGAAATTTAATTTTCTTACACACCAGTTTCATAATGATGAAGTATGCGTTTGACTTTTTGACCCATTGACTTAAAAAATCGGTATCGGTATATCTGTATCGGATCTGTATCGGATCGGCGTGTGAGGGGAAAATCGGTATCGGATCGGATCGGTATTTTTCTGTATCGGTCGATCCCTACATTCTATGTGGGAGAGACAAGGCGAGGAGTGCACGTGCGTTTACTGGGCCACATCACCACCGGTCACGCAGGAGACACCTCCAATAGCATAAGAGCCCACAAGTCCACAACAACACAAAACACTACATAAACTGGGAATGTACCACCACATTCCTGACCTGCAACTCAAGCAATGACAGCTGCTTGAGCGCACTAGAATCTCCATAAACCATCTAGAAAATCTCCATAAACCACTAGAAAATCTCCATATCCCCTTATGAACCTCCACACCCCATCATCAACCAGCTAGTCCACCCAAAAATACAGAGCCTCCTCGATAAATAAAAGGAAAATCAATGACGCACACGCCCCTCGCCTTAGAGGTCAGTGGTTACGAGCGCTGAGCTTAAGACGCTCCATAAATCGACCACTCCAATGTTACAACATCCAAAGAACAGCCAAAAGAATGACTGAAGAAGAAAGATGTCCTGAAATAAATATAGTATAATGTCTTTCGAAAAGTTGGCACACCTCGAACTTTTGAACTGGTGATGAAATTTGAAAGTAGCATAATTTTCCGCCAATCATGGCATGGTAGTTTGAAAGTCGTTTAATTCTGTTTTCAAATGGTGATTCAGTTAAACATCAGTTATGGGAACTAAATGAGACTGAGGGGCTGTTTGGATAACTAGTAAAGGCAGTACAATGCCTTCTCCGGATGCTTTCAATTGTTACTAATCAAAGGAAATGCATATTTGTGGTAGAGTCATGGCTCCACGATGGGGTCACAGACGATATGTTGGTGTCCTCTTTCAATTATGGGGTGGTCCGTCGTGACCGTGGTAGTCATGATGGGGGTCTCCTTATTTTATTTAAATTGGGGCTGAAGGTGTTGTGTGATCATCTACCAACTAATGTCGAGGCTGTGTCGGTTCTCCTCCCAGAACTCAAGCTTCAATTTTTGTTGTGCTACTTACCAGATGGTTATGCTCAGAGCTTGATAGTCGATTTGTGTACATTCATTTTGGGTGCTTTTTTAATCATAGGTTTTCTGTGGTATTGTTAGGTGATTTTAATTTGCCAACGGTAAATTGGGTGAATGCAACCAAGGCAACGGTATCCAACGGTTATTTTTGGATCTTCTAGCCCCACTGGGACTTTCTCAGCATGTAACGGAGCCAACCCGTGGGCAAGACGATCGACTTATTTTTGCAGTCGAGGTACTGGACCATCTAGGTACTAGCGATCATTGCATGGTGTCCTTTTGTGTTCATTGCACATTCTCTTTGCCAACTCAACCAAGCAAGACTGTGGGCAGGATTAAATTCGACAGATTGCAATCAACGCTGGCTGGAGTTGACTGGAAATCCCTTAATTTGGGTCAGTCAGACAGTATTGACCACGCATGGGAAGTTTTTTTTGAGGTATTACATAACGCCACAATGACGGCAACTGTTTGCAAACGTTGTCGTACTAATACACGATTGAAACTACCATCAAAACTAGTAAAACTCGGCCGGGCTAAGCTTAAACTTTGGAAGAAATACAAAATGAGTAAAACTGCAGAATCTTTAAAATGCTATAATGACTCCCGCTTAGAGTATGCTGCTTATGCAATGGAATGGCAACGTGAAAGGGAAGTTAAAACTACTTCTGAGGGGAGTGTATCAGCTCTCTTCCGACATTTTCGTAAAAACACTGGTATATCCCGTACGCTACCACCCTTTAAACAGGGGGATTCCATTATTTTAAATAACTACGAAAAAGCAAATGTGCTTAACCAGATTTTTGCATTAAATAGTATTAAGGATGATCACTTACCTTTGCCATTGAATTCCTCAGTGATCGTCGTACCAACCTGCGACAGGGTTGTCTTCTCAAAAAGGCTGGTTCTGGAGACCATACAAAGGATTAAACCAAGTCATGCTATTGGCCCAGAGGGTTATTCTGCTTATTGTTTGCAACTAACATCTCCCCACTGGCTGAAATCTTCAACCTTTCATTCATATTAGGGGATATACCGTCAGTCTGGCGAACTGCTAACGTTACCCCTGTGTTTAAGAAGGGAAACGCTTCAAGCCCTAATAACTATCGTCCAATTTCACTCACAGTGGTGCCGTGTAAGATCATGGAATCCAATGTCCGTGCGCAGATGTTGTGTTTTCTTGAGTGTAATAATGTGATTCTTGGTGACCAATTCGGCTTTATGCCAGGTAGGTCGTCAACTCACCAGCTGCTAATTTCCTTGGATGCATGGACGAGTGCACTTGATATTGGGGTTCCCTCCGATGTAATATATTTTGATTTTATGAAGGCCTTCGAATAGGTGGTGCACCGTAGATTATGTTTAAGCTGGAAAACTCTGGCTTCAGAGGTGACCTATTGAAATGGATAACAGCCTTCATTAGTGGCCGCTCACAGAGGGTCCAAATTGAGGATACCTTATCTTCCAGGGTTGATGTAATCAGTGGGGTTCCACAGGGTTCAGTGTTGGGCCCCCTGTTGTTTGTGATTTACATAAACGATCTTCATTGCATCAGACCTGGTATTCAGAACCTCAAATTCGCCGATGATTTGAAGTTGGGTAATACAATTATTGATACACTTGATAGCAGCGCCTTATGCCGGGAGATTAATCATGTATCAGATTGGGCGGCGATTTGGCAGCTACCACTGTCGGTACCAAAATGTTCTACCTTTCATGTTGGGAGACAAAACCTAGCATTGCCATACACCCTAAATAGTTTTAGACTGCCTGATGTCTCGGTAATCCGCGATTTGGGTGTGTGGTTTACCTCCGACCTGAAAGCTTCTCTTCACTGTAACAAGATTTGTGCTCTGGCTTTCCGGTGACTGGCTATTGTGAATCGCTGTTTTGCTTCTGGGAGTGTTGACACTAAGGTTTGGGCCTACAAGACATTCGTGCGACCTTTGCTGGAGTATGCCAGCCCAGTGGATATTGCTGATGGATATTGACAGGCTGGAGTCTGTCCAGCGAAGGTTCACAAGGAGTATTTCCACTATACGGAAGCTTCCTTCGAATGAACGATTAAGGAAACTCGACCTGGAGCCATTGGAACTTCGACGTATAATTGCTGATTTAGTCCTGACTTTCAAAATTCTGAGGGGCTTCGTCAGCGTGGATATCCCATTGTTTGAGCATTGGAAAGCTTGCGAAAAAAGGGTTAAAATGGTGTATTTGAACGTCAAAATCGGTCAATATTTAGCGAAGTTATTGTCTTTTCCGTATACTTCGAAAAAAGTGCAACCTATATTTGATCCAATACGGTATATCGGCACATCGGAGGTGGACATCGGCGGTACCGATATATCGGAATTGCCTCCGATAACTGGCAATACCGATGTGATCCCGATAATCGGCACATCCCTAGTTTTTATCTCAATCGTGGTCCACTGCTAAAATTCATATTTTCGCCAAATTTTGACTGTTTTTGATATTCCAGTATACCATTTTAACCGGCTCGAAGTGAGCCTTCCAATGGTGTTAATTTCAAGCCTCTAACTCAAACCACTAAGAAGTTATTTGGCAAAAACTGAAACATTTTAATACTAAAAAACATAAATACCATATTTAGCAGAATATTATACTTTTTTAGGCTGCCAGCATACTCGTTCCGCTTTGAGCTAGGTACATGGTAAAGAAGTGTGGTCAGTTAAATAAAATAAAATGCCTGGTTGCCTTGTGCTTCAATTTTCAATCTTGCCCGTAAACCAAACAATATTTATTTTTTTTCTTGAAATCGTCCATGATGACCGCTTTAAATCTTTGGCAAGCTGCGTTCTTCATTAACTAACAAGGACGACTGTCTTCTCATCAACCATCGCCTCAAGTAATGGCACAACAGGGTAGACTCTTGAACTGGGCCCCGCCGCTCTGTTCTTTCTAGAAGATCTCCACACCGAAGCCTCGTTCGTGTAAATGTCGAAAGCCTAATGGACCAATGGAACCGTTGATCTTTCTTGCTTTAATTCTAATTATTGGTGATGAGCCGGAAAGATTTCTGTAAGCGGATAGAGGCCTGAATTTCATCTCGGTAAACACGAAAGCAACATTGTTCGGAAAGGTAGAAATCTACTCTTCCTAACATTCACAGAAATTCGCTGAAACTACTTCTACAATGACAGCAGATTAGTGTTGGGCGGTACCTGAAATTTTTGTGACGGTGCCGGTACCAGCCTAGGTACCAGCGTACTCGGTATTTAACGGTTCTTAAAATATGGCGGTATTTCCTTCGGTACCAACAGTATTTTTTTTAAGTAGCGTAATCAAACTAATTAAGGTTGGGAATGGATGGAATCATCAATTTCATTTACGCAGCCCCTCCCCACTCCAAAAAAATACACATAAAAAATAATCACCAAGTAGGCTACTGAACTTTGAACTCAGTTTTATTTTTTTGTTGGTTCTAATGCTGGTTGTAGCATCAAAGTTACACAAATTTGGCTCCACCTTTGTCCATTGTTTAGAATTCCAATCTTACTATTGTTGATCTTTAACGGATTGTTGCACTGCTTTGAGCCCTACAACATAAGGACTAAATGAACTATTGTTATAATTTTAGTGCTTTTTTTTTATATTAAAACAATACTGGTATTTTAACAACGCACAGTATTTGGTACTGCCCAACACTACAGCAGATGATTAATGACGCTCATTGTGGTTAGAGTTTTCACTTTGAATTATCATCTATTATGTTAGATATTGGAAGGAGGATGATCTAGTAAACTAAATTTGTGAATAAATGAGAATAAAGTCATTGTGTTGATGCTAGACTAAACCCAGATCACATATGTAAATGATCAGCTTTTCCATGGTGGCTTTGTCTGGGTGTGCCGCTTTATGCCTAAACGCCCACCCTCAAAAAATAGGTTAAGGCCAGAAATCTTGTAGTAGCTTTTTTAACGCCCCCCCCCCCCTTTTATTGAATTAATTTTAGAAACCCATGAGCATTTAATAGGCAATTTACGGTACTAGCATGGGAAGCTACACGTGCACCAGTGAATCTTTGGTCTGCACAGCGTCACTCGATGCCACCGGAAACATAAAAACCTTCTGATGATGTGGATCTTGAGGTGTAAATTAACTTGTAAAATTAACTCCTTTACCTGCAATGTATTACTGTGTGAAAAACAATCCAAGAGAAGTCATTTTTTAAGAAATTTTTCCCACGACGGTGACACAACGCAATGATTCCAGCATTGCACTAGAAATAAAACTTAAGGCTCTTCCTAGTACAGTATTTTGTATGTTTTTTGTTTATAGGTTCGGTCTCCCGTTACGATGCGAAAAGAAAATGGCCGATATCCCACTGTCAGCGAAATGCGAGTAAGTACAGCATCCCATCAGAACTTGCATTTCAGGTTTTTTTTTCCGGTGTTTGCACTACACGGATGGTAGTTATGTTGTTTTTCTTGTATTGATAGTTGAACATACTCTCATTCTTTGTCAGTTACTTCTGCTGATCAAGGCACTTAAGTGTGACCTGTCAAAACAGACAATTTTTGTTAATAATATTTTTTTTTAATGTTATGCATGATTTCGTGGCTTCGTTATTGGACAGGATTATCGGCACGCCAATAGTTAAGGGTTGACCATAATATTACTAGCAGCTGGTCTGCAGATTTTCTTTTCTAATGCTTTCCAAATGCCTTGGAGTGATAAGAGAATAGGATTTATCAGCAGATCCCCATTTACTAAATACAGATGCAAACCTATTTACGTTGCCTTTTGGACTAATATGTCAGACTACCTGAGTGGGGAATCGAACCCAGGACCTTTGGAACCAAATGCCGAGGTCCTACCGCTGAGCCAGACTGACACGGCCTGGCTCAGCGGTAGGACCTCGGCCTTTGGTTCCAAAGGTCGTGGGTTCGATTCCCCGCTAGGCAGTCTGATGCATAAGTCCAAAAGGCAACGTAAATAGGTTTGTAACTGTATTTAGTTATTTCTTGTGAGCCTTTGGCTTTCCCGTCTTTAGATCCCCATTTGTTAGAAAATGATAAAATAAGTGTACTTTCAGTCAATAAATTTGTAATCTTCCCTTGGTAGATTAATATATTATATAATATAGGTCGGACAAATATTTGTGTAGAATATATACCATTCAAATATTCACTGATAAAAAAAAGCGTATTTTGTCACCTTTGCACACGAGTGTGTGTTTCTTTCATTTTGAGAATAACCTCGTTTTCCTTCATCCTTCCCCCTTCCTTCCTTCCCAACTGCGCTATAGTGGGAATGGTCCATGCGTCTTGGACTGTGAAGTCTGGCAACATGTAACCAGCAAGTTTTCTTTTCCTTTTCACAACTCATCATGGTTTTTTAGAGCCCTGGAAAATGCCTATCATTGCTATTTACTGTTTTTGGTCGGGGTTTGCGGTGACGGAAAGATGAGCTTAAGCAGTAAACAAGGATGCACTAACACCGCATCAGTAATTCACCGTGCCATAAGGTACAGTCGGATGTCTTCGAATGCAATTTGAATATTTTGCTGCATGTTTCTCACCTGTACGTTTTCCTATTTGTCCGACACCTGATACAAAAATCTAAGGCTGTACAGATGCAAATAACTTGTTGGTATCCTACATTTTCAAATATTCAGCCTATAAATGCAAATTTCTATGTGCCGTTCGATATCCATTACCTGTAAATTTAACATTCTGTTCTCCGAATGCTGTCTTTCCCTAGAGATTTTAAATTGTTTAGAACTGCCCAGCTCGGTAACACAAGTACGCATGCGAAGCGCACACCCCTTTTATCAATGCACTGAGGCATGGCAGGTTGCCATTTGCTCTAGCGACCACTTAGTGAACACGCTTTCGTTTAAACCACAACCTTTCGTTTGAAATCATTTCGTCTCAACTCTTCTCCTCTAAGCAACGATGAGAAGATGCAAAGGCACCCTGAAAGAAGCTTCTTCCTGGAAAACCTCTCCTCCGGCCAGCCCATCGTCTGTTCATCCTGATGATGTTGTTGGCCAGTTACGGCGTAAGGATTGAATTCTTTGGGGGGGCCGACAGAGGGCACATCTGGAAACAGAGTGGGCCAAGGATTTTTTTCTTAAAGGCAACCACATTAGGCACTTGTATTCCATTTAATCCAACCTGAACGTAACCTAAGCTTAAATGCAGTACATTTATTTGTAAAATAAGCCCCATAAACGCATAAAATAAATTAGGCTACACATATATTGCAAAGTTGCTAATACAAAAAAAAAATATATATATATATATATAAATAAAATAAAATTAAATAAAATAAAGCTTTGTTTATTCATTTGATATCAAGTTTAGCCTGCACGTTTTTTTAATTTTATTTTCTGGTAGTGACCTCAGTGTTGAAGTTTCGGGGGGGGGGGGGGGGGGCACGGGCGTGCGAGTTATGGCCCACCCTGGCCCACCCCTGGCGCCGTCACTGTCGTCGGCCCATCGTCTTCCCTTTTGTCCAGACCTACGACCGTCCTTCGTCTGTCTCAGCATGATTTGCCCAAGTGATATTTTTCTTCGGCATCTCTGCATGGCTGGACTTCTTCCACAAGTGTCAACTTCTTGCCTCCTCCTAATCCTGGCTGTACATGCCATTCGGCCTCACTCGCGTTAGCTCTCAACGGTATTACGGTTAACATTTCGACCACGTCTCCTGTTCCTTGCAGCCAAACCGTAAACTCCACTCCTGATCTTCAGGCTCTCCATTCCGAACTTCGTCGGGTGAAGGAAACGTGTGCTAGCTGAGCTTGAAGCGAAAAGTCAAGTCGCAAAGTAGCGGCAAAAGGCTAACGCTCTGACCCACCAGCGGAACCCCTCTAGACCCTTCGTCTCACTCCTCTCGCCGCTCTCAGAACCATACACCGGTACGCACCACCGATTAATTCCTTTTGAAGGATCAAGTGCACGTACTCATGGACAGGGCTATTCGTGATTTTCACTGCAAACAAAAGCATCCTCTTCCTCCATCATCACCTTCGTCGCAGAGTAAGTCTTACACCCTTAATTGGATTACGGCCACATCCTCTGCCGATACCTCTATCGTTCTCCGTCTTTCTTTTCCGTCAAGAGACGTCGCAGCTCCCCATCTGACAACAATGATAGGACCTGGTCATCCAACCTACACTAAACCTTTCGTCGATCATGTATTCCTCCATTCGTTCCCATGACAGACCTCGCCCTGGCTCTTCCTGTGAAAGACCTGCTAGCTCCCATCCACCTAGGTTTCACGTCACGACAGTGAATTGGACTCAGCTTCGGCGACTAATGAAGCCTCCAACCGCAGTCATCATAACGACTGAAGCTTTGTCCCTTTCGTGATGACTCAGCCCTTTCGTCTGTCGTTCCGGATGAGCCTTCACCTAATAACTCCCCCAAGACGACAATATTCGACATGCTCACTTTGATGAGAGCTTTCGTACTGAAGATGACCCTATTTAAAAATGTCACATTGCTTACTTTGAAAATTTGAGTCCATGTTTACGTCTTGTACGCTTAGATTTCAGAGGCATGGATATTCACCGGTCCAATATCCTTGCAAATTTTCGACAGTCTGGTTTTTCTGGAGCTGGAGGGGCTCAGAACGATTGTCTTTGTCAGGCTACCACATCATCGCTCACTTCGTCGTGATCGTTCGTCTGCTGTAAACAATCCTGCCGCTCCCCTTTCTCTCCAGTGATACATCCAAAAACGGTAGTTTGTTTCCAGGAATCCCGCAGAAGAATCTAAGTTTTCTGAGTAGAATCCGTCGACGCTGTGTAAACTTCATTTTCCGCCCGCCTCCGTAACTTGCAGGCCAGTACACCATTTCTCACGCACAACTTATTAAACTCGCCTCTCGGCAGACACTGGATGCTTGGGTTTGAAGGTCCCTGGTTATTCATCTGAACAGCCTTATCTCAGCTGTGGTGTTGAATAACCAGGGATTCTAGGATTCTCAGATGCACATCATTGCTTGAGGAGTGTCAAGTGCCTTCCCAGTTGATTCGGTGTCAAGTTTCCTTTTGGTGGACTGCTATGCCATTCATTACAACCTCGTTCCTGGTGGCTGCCATGCGTTGCTTGACCCTCGTGCGTATACCTTTCTTGTCGATCCCATATAAACGGCATCACAGTCCCCACACGGAACTCTGTAAACACCTTCACGGGAGTTCTTAATGTGCTTCAGGGCTTCATCTTGTTCACTCGCTTCACTTCTTTTTCTTGTTCTGGCATCAGAATCGGCATGCTTTTTCATCAGGTTGTCCTTCAGGCCCTTTGTGTTCTTGGCGTATGATGTAAAACCATTTTTCCTAAGTACACCTTGAAATCTGTCCGTAATGCCTTCCAAATACGTAACTGCTACTCTTGGTCCTTCCTCCGTATCCTTGAGCTTGTGTCGGTGGTCAGCCTTCCACACACCCTTCATGCCTACTGCAGCTCGACTAATCATTCGGTTAGGCACCCATGTAAATAGCCTAACTTAACGAACCTTCCCTTGGTCTCGTACAGATGTTTCCTTGCTACGTCTAGGCTCGCCGACTTTTGCATCATCCTGATGAACTCATTGTGGGCTATTGCTTTTAACTGGCTTACCGGGTGTCCTGAGTTGTAGGGAATACTTCTACCTGTTGTTGTCACTTTTCGATAGACTTATAAACAATCCTGCCGCTCCCCTTTCTCTCCAGTGCTACATCCAAAAACGGTAGTTTGTTTCCAGGAAACTCGCAGAAGAATCTTAAGTTCTCCGAGTAGAATCCGACGACGCTGTGTAAACTTCATTTCCCGCCCGCCTTCCCTGGCGAAGTTGTTCACCAGGAAGGCAAAAGACAGTGGTGGATTAGCGCGTGGAGGTGAGGTGGAGGGGAACTGGAAGTGACACACTGCAACACGAGATTGAATAAATTAGGTTGAATAATTTATGTAAATGGGGAAAAATGAATGCGTACAGCAAGGGGACATCCCAAACTAGTTACCAGCATCGTCGGATTCTACTTGGAGAACTTAGATTCTCCTGCGAGAACAAGTTCTCTGGTAGAATCTTCATTTTACAAACCTATCACACGAGCTAAACTTAGCCTTCAAGCCATTACCAGCAACACACACTGCACGGCATTGCCTGCACATTTCGGCATCATCTCGTACGTCATCCGAGATGATGTGCTCAAGGTAGCTGTAGCTGCGTACAAGCTTCACCGATTTATCACTTAGGAAAACCTTCGGGGGGATAAATGCTTTCTGTTTCAGGCCTTTCGGTCTAAGATATACACAGTCTTGTCAGGATTGAAAAGGATTTTTAGTAATAACTTCAGAATGATTGTAGCTAGTAATGTGTGGTGTACACCATTGGAAAGCCGGCAGAAAAAGGGTTGAAATGGTGTATTTGAACTTCAAAATGAGTCAATATATAACGAAATTATGGTCATGTCCACATAAAAGCCACCGGCTGCTATTTTGGACAAAATCTTAGAAAAAAAGCGCTGCTTATAAGCGAACCAATACGGTACTTAATTGATGCCCAAAGCTTTCGACAGTAAACTGGTGTTTCACACCAAGTAAAATTTCCTTATTTTTGTAGGATTTTGTTCTGTTTAGGAGGCATTTTTGGATGATTTACACTGGAAGTACAGTAAAACCGTTAAACAATACCTCTTACAACAATGCTATTTTCAAGGCTCTTTAAGCAACAATGGATGCAAAAGTGATTGTTTATGACAATATGCCTGATATATGGTAATTTCTGCGAATTTCCGTTGGCTTTTTAGAATTGGCAGATTTCCACTAACTCATAGCTCCCAAGAACTTATTTATAGTCAATTTTTAAAGTGGATGTAAAAGCTGCGAAAAAAGATGATTATGAAAATTACGTTTCTTTAACCAAATGTTAGCAGCCCTCTGCGACTTTTGTTGCATTCATTCAAATTTACGTAAATGTTTTAAATTTTCCATGGCGTACGGCAGTAATATGATATGGTACTTTTAAGTAGTACAGTGGAAACTTGTTAAAACGAGCAGCTATGGACCATGACATCCAATTCGTTAAAAAAGGAGTTCGTTCAAAGCAAACAGTACCGAATTATATGGGAGAAATAGGGCGACAACACACCGTTGTACGCTGCAGAAAGAAAGCAGTGTCTACAAAAAAATATACGTCTTCCTGCTATTTCATTAACACTAATCATGCAGAAAGAAAGCCGTATTGTTGCAGAAAGCTGGAAAAGTTTTTGCCATGAGGCTGTATTAAGAAAACACGGAAAGCCAAAGGCTCAACAAGAGTTAAATAACAAAACTGATCATTCATCAATAACGCTAGCCTGTAAGAATTGATCTCACTGCCTAGCTATGTATTTTCCTTTTATTTCCTAGCTCAGCTGGCTAGTTTACTACCACATTAATGTAAATAAATGAAAGAAAATATCTTTAATTGAAAACTATTACATTTTTAACATTGTTATTTAGTATAGGCACATACAGTAGATCTGGAAGTTAATTCTTGATCATGTTTTAATTTAGGATCTTGCAGTTCATCGATCAAAGGTTAAATTAGGCATCCACGAAGATGGTAACGAGTTCAGCGATGCCGATGATGAAAACGACGGGCCTTATCCAAAACCATGGTACAAAAGATGGCCTAGGTGGAGTCGCAACCTTATGGTTTGTTCGTTGGTGGTAGTTGGCGTTAGCGCTTGCGTGTGGACTTCACTGGCCACATTTCCTCAACTGCAAGAATCACAAACCCCTACATCATGAATCAGAGGTGAGAACAAGGTCAGTTTAATTTCATTTGGTATCTGAAAGAAAAGAAGTCGCTTAAAAAATTCAGTCTTTCTTTATGTTGGAATTTTGTACGCTGTATGTTCAAACACTTCACAAACACCGAGTTTAGCAAATTTTCGACACCCAGATACTTAGAAAATTACCGTA
Organism: Lithobius niger; assembly: GCA_023313725.1. Taxonomy (NCBI): domain Eukaryota; kingdom Metazoa; phylum Arthropoda; class Chilopoda; order Lithobiomorpha; family Lithobiidae; genus Lithobius; species Lithobius niger. Next base: position 130,626 of record JAHWFP010241641.1, read on the forward strand.
AATCGTGTATTAAAAGCCCAGTTGAATCTAAAGCCCACCCCCTAAAATGCTGTAAAGTCAAAATCATGTAATAGTGGAGTTAAAGCCCACCCCTCAAATTGTTGTTTTTCTACGAAAAATTACCTAAAAGTTATATGATGCGAATAAAGATAGCATTGCTTGCTATGTTTACTGGCCCCGTCTTGGGGTCCCCCCCCCCCCCCTTGTAGTAATAGTGGACTCTTCCTTTAGCTCCTAGCACCTGCACAAGCCTGGGCATCTCTCACCTAAGCCTCCTCCCTTCTTCATAGCAATTAAAAGGATGTAAAAATTGGTCTTTCAGAGATTGTTCAAGAGCTTTGCATTTTCTGTTATAGATGTTCAGAAAGGTTAGAAAATTGATAATGCTTGATTTAAAGCCCACCCCCCTATTTTTGCCAAATTAACTGCATAAGCCCATGGCCATTAATCCACGATTTACGGTACTCGCATTCATCTTCTTCAGGCCTGTTTAAGCTGTTACTTCTTGATCACCTACATCATCACCACAACTGCTATCGTCTGCTTCCAGTTCCAAATTTTGAAATATCTGTTTTTGCCTGCTATATTTGGAAGGCTGTTGTGTTTTCCAATGATGTGAGAACAGCTTAAAAGGGCCGGAAGAAGATGAACGCGATTAAGGTCAAAATCGTGAAATAGTGGAGTTGCCACCTCCCCCCCTTAAATTGTCATTTCAATATGCTGTTCGGAAATAACCATTTCTTTCCAGAATGCTGTCTTTCCCTAGAGGTTTTTTAGATGTTTAGAGCCGGCCAGCTGCGTAAACCAAGCGCGCATGCATGTTCCCTTCCTTTAAAGCAACAGACCCAAAGAGCTACCATCTTTTTTCCTCTAGCGCTTTAGTGTGGACACACTTTCGTTTTTCCCTGTTCTCTTTCGTGATTAACGCAAGTACACTTCCATCTCATGATCTTCGGCCATTGCTCATGATTGGAAACGGCCATTGCTTGCCCTGCCCGTCTTTGGACCTTCGACCGATCGGCCGGCTTTAACCTGCCGCCGCTGACTCGTTACACTTCGGGATTGTCATCGCCGGCGCGCTCTCTCTTTCAGGCGACCTTCCCCTCTGCTGACTGCCGTCCACCTTCCATGCTTCACCGTCGCTTAAAAAACTGGGTGTTCGCACCATCTACCGTGAGTTTTCCGCACTGCCTTCTCTTCCCGTGCAGTGAACGTTTTCCTTTCGCACAAGATTAAAAAAAGACAAGTAATCATAATGGCTGAACCTGTCAATGGAACACAATGCATATCCCGGATCAAGTTAGATCTGTTGATGTGTATTGCCGAAACTTGACGATCTCTGTAAATCAAATTTTCGTTATTCTTGGGGAAACAATGCATCAGATCAGGCATGCTGACTCTGAAACTGAAACTGCTGCTGGATTATGCTGTGATTAAGAAGAACATTGCAAATAAATCTTGCCCTTGGTATTTTCACGCACGTCAAACGCAAACGTCATGCACCTTGTCTTGGCAGAGACCTAGATTCCCTGCTCGGGTACAAGTGGTTGAAAACGGTCCAACAGAACGAGCTGGAACAAGTGGACGTGCTGGAAAATACCAGAGACCACAGTCTTAAGTAGAGTTCAAAGAACGAGCGATGTAGTAGAGAAAGAGCCACAATTCTTAGATATGCTTGATGAAAACAGAAGTTAAAATTTCGCAACATATTTTCTGTTGAAAATTAGCCACATATTTATAATGATACCTTTGTTTTGAAAGTTAGCGAAAATGAATTTTGAACAATGAACAATCAAATGCCTGTCCTGGGGGGGGGGGCGGCGGGCCGCAGCCCCCTCCAACCTTCTTCACAGCAGTTAAAAGGATTTACCGTGTTTCCTTGAATATAAGACTGGTAGCATTTTTGGGTTCGCATATTCCAAAGAAGTAAATGACGGCGATTATGAGACAGATGACTTAAGCAAGGCTTTCATAAGGCTTGTTATTACATTTATTAGTTTGTAAAACTAGTAAATTTACCTGGTACTGGATTTGAAGCCCAGAATTGTAATGACATTTTTTATCTTGGATTGCTTACTGGGGCCTATTTCAAAATATATTTAGTTTTTGCTAAATAATCCCAATTAAAGACAGTGACTTACGCAAAACCAAAAATCGTCAAAGTTCAACTATTCAAACTTGCGAATTTTCGACTATCTCTACTGATAGTCTTCGTCAGGCAAGAATCATGAGACTTGCACAACAACAACAACCACCAATGAACTTTCCCAAGTCCGCTACTTTCAAATCTCCCTCCTCTTTCCCAGTGAGCCTTGGAACTCAGTCAGCTTTCAAGCTCACTGTCTGAATTGGCCCTCTTATCATTAAAAGAAGATGGAGGTAGTGCAGGAGATGCGGCTAAGTTGGTGGATAAAGTGGCATCCAGTGTAGGAGGTGTGTATTGGATCCCCTGCAAAGATTGTTCACAAGGTTACATAGGCGAGACAAAAAGGCAAATTTGTGTCCGAGCCAAGGAGCATGCACAAGCCACCATTGACGGAGACAAGAAGAGCGCTGTAGCCTTGCACTGTGAAAAGAGAAAGCCAGCCCCTGGTATTCCAGGATCTGGCGTTGGGAGAACAGTCAGTCTGATGCTGACAAATCCCCCAGTCGATCGAAGGCAAGGGACTTAGCCTCAGAACGAAAGTGTTTGTTTTGTTGGGACTCTGGCTCTGAATGACGTTGTGAACACCAAACAGACTGGGATAACACCAAGGTGATGCTGAAGTCAGACACGAGCAGGGGAGCACGCCTCCGTGCGTTGGAGTCCATTTCCATTCAATACTGCCAAGATAGGAAGCTAACACGTATGAACGTGCAAAAATCAGCATATCGGCAGAATAGTGACAGCAGAACTGAATGAAAAACTGACGAAAAGCTGGCAAAAATTTTTACTTTCGTTCAGCAACAACTCCAGTATTGATGAGGGAGCCAACTCAGACAGTGAGCTTGAAAGCTGACCGAGTTCCAAATCAAACTGGAAAAGAGGAGTGAAATTAGAAAGTAGTGGACTTGCGAAAGTTCGTTGGTGGTTGTTGTTGTTGTGCAAGTCTCATGACTCTTGCCTGAAGAAGAAGACTATCAGTCGAGATAGTCGAAAATTTGCAAGTTTGAATAGTGGAACTTGGACGATTTTTGGTTTTGTGTAAGTGACTGTCTTTAATATGAACTTCAACCAAAGTAAAATTGCAGAATTAACGGTATTTTCGATTAAATAATCCAAAAACTAATTGAGCAAATTACTTGAAGATTAGCACTATTGGAATGGATAGCTCTCGAAAAAACTATTCGAAGGTGTATTCAAACATTAAAATTAAAATCGACTGAAATTTGACCGAACTGGGTTTGCACGCAAGTATAAGATGGTGCTACTGTTTTAATGGTATAAATTTGGAAAAAAGTACCGTTTTATATTCGGAGAAATATGGTAAAAATTGGCGAATAGGTTTAAATGCCGAATTTTCTGTGATAGATGTCCAAAAGGAATGTCGGAAAACTGATTATTCTTTATTTAACGCCTACTGCCAGTTTTAGAAAAAAATTAACTGCGTTAGCCCAGGTCCGTTTAATACAGGATTTACGGTAGTATACTGTTACATCAACTGCTGGCAATTTTATGTTGCCTACTCATCGTTATTGAATGAATGTATTGCAGGAAATAAATATTTGCTTGCTGGCTTTTAGTGATAGTAATCGACAGCAACTGCAGTAGTTGACTACCCAAACTGGTTATTAGAAAAGTATTTTAATTGCCAAACCAACTGCATCTGCCCAGAGGATTTCTGATCATATACGTAGCAGTGGTCGAATTTTCAAATTTTGATCCGGGTGCAAATTTGCACCCCAAATCTGTTGCTGGTGTGCAAAAAAAGTCTTTAGAGTGCAAAACCAAAATGTAAACCAACACTGTGGTCTCCTATTTTATAGCAATTGAATATTCTAATATTCAGCTTCTCAATAATATGTACTGTTTTCCTGCATTTTGCTTAAAACTGACTTAATTTCGCTATTCAACTGAAAAACCTATACACATAGTTTAATTAAAAGTAGTAAAAAATGGAGTTTTACTTCTTTGAAAGGAATAGTGCCACAGGAAGTCTAATTCCAAGCTGTTTAAAATGCCACAAACCGCAAATCTGTAGCTTGAGCGGTTCAAAAGTTATGGAAAATTCAACTTTGGTGTGCAATTTTGCACTCCAAGAGTTGCTTCTGGAGTGCAAAGTGCGATTTTGGAGTGCAATTTT
>JAHWFP010241641.1:134918-164111 GCA_023313725.1 Lithobius niger
CAAGAGTTGCTTCTGGAGTGCAAAGTGCGATTTTGGAGTGCAATTTTCCCCTGTGCATCCGAATGTTTCGACCCCTGACGTAGGTGTTTATTGTTTGTCAACAAACCTTGCAAAGGAAAACACGATTACCATTCTTATGCCTATTAATGCACCAGCTTTCATCCCAAGAAATGCCTCTTTTCCTTTGAGTATTTAGCATGTCACATGTAGTTCACCTTGCATCAGTGTAGCATGTTTTTTTTTTCAATGCATGTTTTCTGTGCAGCAGGCCTGTTGGTAAGTGCTGACGGATCTCCACTTACAAGCATCACAGAAGTACCTTCAATCAATATGGCTGTTATCTCTTAAAGAGTCATTTGCACATGTACATTGCTGCACTGAAATGTTTACACACTTTTATCTTAAGGTTACTTGAAAATTGAAAGTTGTTGGAGTATTTTCTGTAATACTGTTGACATTTTTTTACCGATTACTGCAGCCACTTTTTAAACACTACTTGTACTTTTAATTTTTGTGCATAACAATAAATGCACATCTACAGCAATTGCACCCAAAAACAAACAACAAAAATCCTGGCTATTGTTTGAGTCTGGGGCTTATGGGAAGAATAGGTGTCTCCTCACAGATCAATTTCATGAATTACGTAAAATGATCAGCTGAAGAACATTTTCCCATACCATTTTTGGGGCCTACATAACTTAATCAAAACCGGACTCTTTGCGTTCTAGCCTCACCGCGTTCGTTTGTGTCTCGGATAGCTTATATATTATTTTTTCGTAAACAGTTCAGATAGGTGGATTGTTGTCAGTTGCGTGTGGTTTTGTTGTTTAGGTTAGGTTATAGGTACCGGCTTTTGTTTGGCGTTTCACTTGTAAGGAACTGGTTGGGGTTTGTTGTTTCATAGTGGGGCAGTTAATTGATGCTTCCCTGCGTGGCGTCAGCTAGCCTGCCGGCAACATGGATGACGTCACGCCAAACTCCCGAAGTGCTAACTTTGACCCTTCTCCATGCCCAAACGGTGCCTTTGCCCCAAAAATGGAAGAGGAAAACATTATTCAGCATGTAATTCTTAGTTCATTAAAAACCAAAAAATTAAAATGGGACGAGAGACACTTATTCTTCCCATGTTCCGAATCTGGATCTAAGTTTCTAACTTTCCTGGCAAAGTGGTATTGGTAATTGAGCAAGCAAAGTCATTAAATGCATTTGAATGAAAAATCATGTTTCGTCTCCGAGACTGGGTACTTTATCAAGGTCTACGTACTAAACTTAAAATGTCTAACCCTTATACTGTCATAAGTGTGTAAGGTGAACAGACTACAGTTTAAGAAAGCCAGTAAAATTCAATAGAATGTACAGGCTGCCTCAAAAGACCAGAAATAAATAGACACAAATCGCTGTAAATAATATTGGCTAATTTCCAATTTTCCTTAACAAAAGACCAGCTTACCACAGGAATTTCGGGCCAAATTCTTTCCCCAATAATAAATGGTAGATAATTTACGGTAACCTGAAACCAAATTCAGCCCCTAAAACTCCAGGGAACTCTTATCACTTGACCCCAAATTCGCACGAGCAACTAACTGAAGACCACGGTGCCAAATTTTGTGGCTGAATCTTGAACTATTAGGTGCCCACACCAATATGAAATTAAACTTTTGCTATACAATCAATTAGAGCTACTTTGAAAATAAACAAAGATTACCTGTCCACTTTTCAACGTTCACTTATAAAAGCAATTTATTACGTATTGCTTTTCCATTGGCTGTTGATTTTGCTGGCGCCACTGATGTCACAATGCAGCTCGACAGCTTACGCACATGCGCATAAGCCGGCCTAAACAACTGGAAGGGTTAACTATCCTCGTACACTGACCCAATCTACTTAGTTGTGGGGCTGAGAAATGAAACGTGATTTTTAACTCGCGTGCACTCAATTACTTACTTACTCAATTACTTTTTAAAGTGCCTTTGTCTTTATTACTTATTGAAGATGGTATTGGTGCAAGATGGGTTTCTGATGTAGTAACCCTGTTATTTTCCCCATATTATAACTACCATACCGTAACATTTGGACAATACTGTGGTAGCAGCAAGGTCATTTTTTATGTAAAGTTAACGTAGGGTTCACACCCAAACTATCACATTCATTCTTGTTAACTTCTACCCAAGACTTTCTATGGAACTCCTGTTTTAGCAGTTTGGTTCCATAGAGAAAAGAAAAGCTTACATTTAAAAAATTTTGTTTTGTAGTTTTAGCACTCTCATGACATTTTATTTACATCTTTAAAAATTACATATACCGGTATTACATACATTTAACCGGTATCTCGCAAGTGAGATTCATAGTAAAGAATGATTACTGTAATAAGATTCTCACCGAGCTTATTGTGAAGGTTGTCATGCTTCAATATTTCGCTACTCTTCAGAACAATTAAATTGTGGTGATGAGTGGTTGACAAGTGACTACAAAACTCGTGGAGCTGAAGTGGTTTGTGGCAACGGTTCCGGAAGTGACATATGTAAATTGATAATTTTACTGCCTTCTCCCAGTTAGGTTATTGGTAAACAAAAGTAATTTCCATGATGCAGTTTTTTATGATATTGCAGTTGCATTAAAAACATCTATATAGAAAAGGTTCTTGGAATGACTTGATCGAAATTGGCTGATTCCAAAAGAAGTACAGTAGTTCAGTTCGTGGAATTGGAGAGAAAAACACTCGCGGAAAATCGCAGAAATCGTAAGTTTTATCATCATTCATTCATGGAAAAAAACGGGTAACCGTTTGTTACAGTGGTAGTGGGAACACAGGGTGTTCGTAGTTTTTTTCAAATTATATCATTCATTCCTGCTGGAAGTTGTCCAAAATGCCTCCTAAAATGCAACAGAATGCTACAGAATGAAGGAAATTTTGCTTAAATGTTACTTTAGTGTTTAAAATTTCTGATGCTAGCAAGACAAAAGCCAGGGTGGCTGTTAGACACTTTACATAAGAACTTTTACTGTGGCTGGTGATAATTGAAAGAGGACTTAGGTGTTTGACACGCACCCAGCATTAGCCATGGCACCAGAAGGAGAGAGGGACAATTTTGCTAGGAAAATCCCATTGGAAATTCTTAGGTTCTTTTACATCCTACAGTCGACATGAGCAAAGAACCATCAGAGCTTCCGTCTCTTCCCCAGAATGCCAGAGTTGGTTGAGAACGCGGGACTCTGGCACGTGAGACGGTCATACTATCCGTCAGGTAACCTTACCCCTAGATGAAAGAGGACTTTCAAACTGGTTAAGATGTTGCTTTTGTCACCTTTGTGATGAAGTTTTGCCATTTCTTCTTTGAAGTTCAATCAAGCTTGTGTTGTGCGAAATGGTGAGGGGTGTTTTGCAGTGGCGTAGCTGAGGTTGTGCACGTTGCCCTTTTCGCCAGTAACTACGTATTTTCCATGATCCATCATCCATCCAACGGTGTCACTAAACTTTGATTCCTCCTTCGTCACGTTATCGTTGCATATTGCTTCTTTTCTCCTTTTTTTATTGTGAAGTTGTGAACGTGACCCAATCAAACATTCACATACTTCACATACCATACGAGTGGGCCTGTATGCTTAATCCGATTAGGAACTGGAGCTCGGGCCAAAGGCCATCGGCTCCACCAGTGTGAATAGCACCAACTGAGTGCGTGAAAAATTCCTGTCCCACCACCAGGCACCATGTCTTCCTTATGCACATGTTGCCCAAATTCCTGGCTACGCCACTGGTGTTTGTAGTACTATAATACTGCAGAATTGCTAAAAAGAGCACAGAATTTGGTGTGTTAGGCAGCAGAAATTGCTGCGGATATGGTTTAATAATTTCATGGAACCTTGACTTGAAGGTTGAAGTATTGGTGTGGTTTTTTAAATGGCGAGTCTGATGCGGGAGTTTTTTTGTGCAAGAATAATACTTTTATTCTGAAGAGAAGCAAAATATTGAAGTGTGGACAACCTTCAGGAAATCTGGATGAGAATTTTTAAAATTATCTTTGTACTATTTTATTCACAATAGAAAATGGTGTTTTCTACTTTGTGAGAAAAGAAGGCTTGAAGTTTAAATAAGTGCTTTATTTTTGCACCATATTTGCAAGTGAAAAATATACACCTAAATAAATTTGGCAGTCTCTTGTTGATCATACTGACCCTACTGGTGTGAGATTTTGAAGTAATTCTGCGTATGCAGTAATGCTTGGCAGGCTTACTGGATCCACCATACTTTCATGGTTTAATAGGATTGGTCTTGACTCTGCACGAAAAAATGTGCTCAGTGTAGTTTTAATTTCCGAAGTACTGTACAAAAAAGCTGTGACCAACTGATGTTACTTGTTACCATTGTACTAGTTTTTCAGTAATAATTTTGAGATTCATACATGTATTTGTTTACTTTTTGTAAAATTCTTATATTTTGCATATGCAATATTTTTTTTTTGTAGTTATGATTTTTTGAGGCAGCAACAAACTCAGTCTATCCAAGGACGGATCAAAATGTACTTATCCCCCCGAAGAGTTAAATTGGTACCCCACTCGCTTTCAGTAACCAGAAAAAGGCTCATTGTTCGTTCACACTTCATTTGTTTCACACTTTTTTTAATGAAGTGATATCAAAGTTAGTTCAAATCTTACAATAAACAAATACGCAGGGTGGGGGCTCCGCCCGAATCCATTGAGGTTCACACAATTCATTCTTAGTGGTTAAAAAATAAGATGCTTTGTTTTTGATTGACTTAGAAATTGCTACCAGTAACCGTAAATCCCCAAATTTAAGGCCATAGCAGGGTTCATACAGGTCCTTAATAAAAAACTAGAAAAAAAAATCTAAGCATGGAAAATTGCTTGAAAAACTCGAATAATGCCGTAAGTCCTGGAAATTCACCAATAGAAAATCGCTTTTCTGTTTCCATGTTTAACATTTGTGTTGAAATACGAAACACTAAAAAAAAAAGTAGGGATGTGCGCTACTCGAAAAATGCGAGTCGAGCCGAGTACGTAATGTATACTCGAATTCGGCTCGTCGCTTGCATCCATACTTGGAAAACTCGAATTCGGTGAAAATACAATAACTTCGCCAAACCAATTTTGACGTTCAAATACAACAAATTCATCGTCTCAATGAGAGTTTCCGGTGGTGCAAATTAAAAGCCACTAGCTCAAACAATTTAACAAAAACCGGTAAACGGCGATAACAGTGGTTTTGCAAAGACATTTTAAGAAACAAAATCACACCAGAACCGCCAGGAAGAACACAGTTCTACTTGAATTTTCTGAGAAAACACCGTTCTCCTTCTTCCGAAAATCACGCGCAACATGGAGGAAAAATAAGTGCTCACATAACCACTCGTAAACAAAAATTCGAAAGGACGCGCGTGGTGGAGCAGACCACTGATCTTATATATCTTCGCTTCCAAGGAGATTTCACTTCTTGTCAAACTCGGCTGATGGTGCACCAAGCCCTTAATACGGTTGTAAAATGGTCCGTGAGGTTCATGAGAGGGACTCGTCGTGAAGAAGGAGAACGGTGTTTTCTCCAAAAATTCAAGTAGAACTGTGAACTGTGTTCTTCCTGGTGGTTCAGGTGTGATTTTGTTTCTTAAAATGTCAAACAATTTTAAAGTTATGTACTAAAAACTGAAAAACTAATTGTAGACGTTGACCCGCACAGGCTGTTAAACAGCATCTTAGTTGTTATCACACTAACAAATAAAAAAGACACTTGCAAAATAAGTGTGTTCACCAAATACTCGAACTCGGCTCGCTCCTCGATTCTTCTGTTGCAAACTCTGCTCAACTCGAAATAAAATAATTCTACTCGCACACCCCTAAAAAAAAAGTAAATTAATTGTAGCAGTTGCAGCACCAGTTTGTTTGTGTTTCGCCATTGTCATTTAACGGAACGTAATCTATCACTTCAATTTTGTATTGATAAAATGTCATAAGAAAGAAACCCTGCCATGGTCTCAAAACCTAAAAAAAAAAAAAAGCCGTGACTACGAGCAGTTGCTGAATAAAATTTGTTTAAAGACCTGGTTTTAAATTTGCTGTCATTGCTTACGGAGGAAAAATACGCAAGGTTCCAGAAAGGCAAGAATGTTTACAACAGATCTTGGCAAATTTCCGATAGTCAATTCTGCTGTGGATGGAAAAACCTAGCCGACTGTCTTCTTCAGGCTCGCATAAGAATTCCAAACATTGCTACTTATTTACAGTCCATTCGATTCGCACTTGGTGCTAACTTGGCCTTTCTGGAATCTTGCGTATTTTTTCTTCGTAAGTAATGACGTCTGCTACGTTCCAGAGTATGTGTCTTGACATTTTTAAATTTGCTGTATTTTTCGGTTCTCGTGAACGACCGTGATCTTGTATATTGGTCAATGTCTTAGGTTCGGGTGCAAGACCGGGTCTTAAATTTGGGGATTTAAACTACAAGTTGTACTATCAAGGTTCATACCGGTGCTTTAAAACCTTACAAGTAACAAATTTTTATTTTTGCATTGCGAGGACTTGGAAATCTGAAAAATAAAAAACGACTCCTTGGTCCATGTCCTTGGTTTAGTTATCGCAGGTCTGCCAAGTATATAAGTCCCAACTAAATCAGTATTTGGTTTAATACATACTGCTCAGATTTTTTTTTTTTTTTTTTGATAAGTGAGAATTTGATGCCAAAATGATGACCGTACTGGTGTTAATTAGTAATCTGGGATGTGTATCATATTTGTTTAGAATTTAGGATAAATTTGTACTATTTTTAGCAAAGGGTACTTAAATCTGATTCTGGAAAGGTCCTTAAATTTTGGGAAATTTGGTACTGTGGTACAAACCCTGCTACAGGCCCACAGTGTAAATAACTTTACTTGCCCTTTAATGTTGATTTTGTAAAAACCAGTCTGTTTTAAGTGATTTAAAAGAATTCTATAGCTCATGATGGCCCAATATGTAATGGTATTGCCAGAAATAATTTAAGATTTTTAACAATTTAGGTCTTTGTGTTGCAAAATATTAGGCTGCGATAAAAAAAATTTTCGGTTCTCAGGCCCTGGCTGGCAGTTTTTTTGAGCAAGAAGTGACCCGCAAAATTTTCCTTACGAAAAATTTGTAGAGTGAAACAACTCTTTATAACGATGTCCAAGGGTCCTTGGAAGTAGAATGTTATATGAAGGTTATTATTATAAACAATCACTTTTGCATGCATTGTTGCTTAAAGAGCCTCTAAAAGTAGCATTGTTATAACATGTTTATTGTTATAAGCGGTATAGTTACAATGAGGTTTTTTAACTGTAATAAAAGGGGTGAGCTTTCTTGCACATATGTTATCCAGCAAGCATCATGTTAAGTTGTAGTTGAAATAGTTTAAGAAAGTGTACTACTATAATCTGAGCAGAAAGAAAACGATTTTAGCTACTACGTTTACGTTATTTAAATAGAAATAAAAATAAAAGCATGGTCACCGGATAACTTATTGGCCTTGTAAAAAAAATGCCTGAGAATCAAAACATTTTTTTTTCCGTGGCCTTATGATCGTATTGGAAACCGTAACTTGTAGGTTGTGGTAACTGACTGATCATCAGAATTATTTTAAAACAATGCTTTCCAAACATTTTAAACTTCCACTCAGCATCGGTTTTTTTTCTTAGTTCCAGCATATTTGGAGATAACTGGTAATTACTAAATTTCATTTGAGACTCGTGACCTTTTGTTAAATCTTGTTTCGCACACAGCCAACACATCCATTTTCAAATTATCAAGAAAACTATATTTACATGTCCTTTCTTTACAGTAGGTTTTCAAATTGTTTATGTTAAGACATACTTGGTGTATGAGCAACCTATTGTACATTTTATTTTTAGTGATTTTTTTCCCTTTTTATCTTCGAGTTGGTAGCAACTACAGTGAAGTCGGCATGCCATTAGACAAATAATTCAACACTTGTAAGAAAAAAATTACATTCGTCCATTATTTACTACACATTAATTGTCATGTGTATTCACTTGGCTACTGGCTTTCCGTAATTGCTGACTCAACCAAGTTTTCTGTGGTCACTCAAATCTTTGACAAACTACTGTGATGGACAAGGCTCTTAATGCATCTGGAAAGCGGAATGGCACACGCAGCTGCACTATCCCGATTCGAGTCGAGTGGGAGGCCCAGCAGAATCTAAATGTCTTAATAAAGTGATAGTGTAGTTCTTTGATCAATTGTCATTTATGGGGTGGGCAGCTTGCGTTTCTTCTTGTTCCTCAGAGGAGTTTGTCGAAGGTCTTATTAGATTTCGAATTGTTCCGGACAGTGTATTTAGCTCATTGTAACTTCAAGTCCAGAAGCAAGTCAAGGTGAGTTTGTATCATATAACCTTCAGTGGTGACAGTTTATGTTAATACTCATATGATCAAAATACCAAATATATCATCACATTGAGTAATTAGTGTATATAAAGGAAACGTATCTATCATAACAGATTCATTTTTCAAAACATCATGACATTTATGTTATTTTTTTATACATTTCTACAAGTTACCGTATAGACTATTATAAAAAAAATGTTTGGTAAAGGTTTATACTGTTTATAAACAACTCTTCATACACTGGTTGAGAGAGGCAAAGTATGTTGTCGGTCAACTTTGTAAACTTAAACAAAGTATAATCTTGTTAATAAATTGGATCATAATTCCAGATGTACTTGTGTATTTTTTCTTTTCCTAAATTCTTTTACCAGTATGGGTACAAGCTAAAATGCCAAGCTCCAACTCTGATGTGTAGTGGTCCGATGTTTTTATTTAAAGAGTGCAAAGGTAACAAATTATAACCTTCACAGCTTAAAGGGCAATTACATCCATTTTGACATGCATGTTTTACTTTTGGATCACTTACACAATAACTAAACATAAGAATTACTGTAGGAATACGTTACGTACGTCCGTTACAACAATTTCATTACTGCATCACCAAAACATGTAATAGCGCTAGTGTTTCGTGCGGAACAACGTAAATTAATGCCGACAGATAGAGCTGTGCTGTTTCGACTCGTGCCGATGGAAGCCCATTGAGATAGCGCTGTTGTCTTTGAGTTGCTCAAGCATCAGACAGACTTAGTTGCCAGTACTGTCGTGCTGTTCGCTTACCAGTTATTTAAAGAAAAGAAAAAGGGGGAAGGTGTTGAACGTGGAATTGTCTTCGAGTCTACTCGAGCCAAATAACTTCATTTGAGAATGAAGATTTTTTTCGTGCAGGTGCTTCCTTGCAGCAAACACATTCGGCTTGCATCCGGATGCAGCACCATTCGGGCGGCCAATATCTATCGGTAACGCCCCCTCTCTTGCGAACTAGAAAATAAAATCTTCATTCTCAATCTCAAATGAAGTTATTTGGTTCAAGTAGATTCGAAGTCCATGTGACTTACGACGCCCGCCCCCCTTCTTCAATAACTGGTAAGCGAACAGCACGACAGTAGTGGCCATCTAAGGCAGTCAGACGCTTGAGTTATACCCACAGCCAACAGAGCTATCTCGGTGGGCTTCTGTCGGCACTTGAGTCGAAACGGCGCAGCTCCATCTGTCGGCATTAATTTCGGTTGTTCTGCACGACACAATGGCGTCACCCATTATGTGTTTTGGTGATGCAGTAATAAAATTCTTGTGTTTAGTTATTGTGTAAGTGAACCAAAAGTAAAATATGCCTGTCAAAATGGATGTAATTGCCCTTTAAAAACATTAGTATCGGCAAGTCTCTCAAAATACATGCAAGGACATTTCATCAAAAAATAATCACCTTTAGATTTATGCTTAATAATGCCTCACTGCTCAAAATAATTTAAGTACTTCACGAAAGTTCGTTGGCTCTCCACAGTGTGGCGTTTCACAATTTTCACTAAGGCTGTACGGAATGAGAATTTTTCAGCCGAACTGAACCAAACCGAACAAAAATGTACCAAACCAATCTATCTTAAACTAAAATGTAAAAGAACTCAGTTCACAAAGATTCATAAAAGCACAAGTTTCTTACCAAACGAACAAATGTAAGTATTTTTCCAGTGGACTTGTAAGTCTATAGATGTTGAAACTCTGTTTAAACATAAAAAAAATCTCCACTACTTTTAAATTTTTCCTTATAACTTCCAAACCGTTACAGCTAGGGACTTGTGGTTTGGACCAACAGAAAGCTGGCGAAAAAACCTTCAAAATGGTGTATTCAAACATCAAAATCTGTCAATTACAAGTGAAAATGTGTTCAGTTCTGAGCATCCGACCGCATCAGATGTGTTAGTGCTTCGTTTCTGCGAAATGACCGCTTATCCCGCTCTCACTTCCAATGATGAGGACTCATGCACGCACCGTAAGATCCTAGGAGACTAGCATCTATTCTGTCGGAAATGTCGTACTTGCTATTTTCTCAACGATCCTTGTTATGTGTCGTTTGTCTTTCACACTCGGGTAATCTCATTTCGCGTGCTTGGCGTAAATCGATCTCCGGGCTGCTTCCGCGGCATGCAGGCTTTGCTAAACAAAACTTCTTCGAGCATTGTTAGTCAAGATGAGCTAGTGGGTGAACCTCCCCCTTGTGGGTATAATTTCTCTTCCCTTTTTTAAACTTAGCACCGCCTTTATGTGATCAGCACTCCTTTCCTGAAAGCGAGTAGTTTACCCCACTTGTTCCACTTGCAATTTGATCAAACCTTTAATGTAAAGTTCCTACGGGCGTTAAAAACTTTGTCGGTGTAACCCTTGGGAAACCTTTAGGTGAAAGGACGGCTTTGAGGATGAATTTACTGAATCTGTTCGTGAAATTGAGAAACAAAATATGGCCGAGAAAGAGGAAGCCAAGATGGCCGCTACTAAACTTAATGCCAATTCACCTGTGCGGAAACGCTGGCTCCACATTTCACAAATCGCCGTTATGCCTAGTGTTCAAAGTGCCCCATCTGTTTTTACGGCTTCGGCAACTGAAAAGTCTTGTTTCATCTCGGGGAATCAAACACGAGAGAGCTTTCATTGCTAAGTCGATTAAGTTTTTCCTGAACAAAAAAGCCAAATTAGCCACTCTGTGATTGGTGCAGTTCATCTGGCACTTTTTTGAAACCTTCGGCAGCTTTAACCATGATACAACAAGCCAATGCATTTTTTGGGGCAAGGTTGTCAGCTCATCCACCACAGAGACTGGTTGTTCCCTCGAGCATCACTACTTCTGTGCACCCGACCGACCGGCGTGGATGGAAAACGCCAACTCCACTGGTTGAATATGGTCCTGACGATGACCATTCTGATGGCGGAGTCGGTCTAACCCATAATTTGAGCGAGACGCACTGTTTGGAGAAACCCCAATCGTCTTTTCTGCATTAGCAACGCTCATGTGGAGTGTACGGCAGCGAAACTTGCGTTTTTTGTTTTTTCAGGGGGACGTCTCGTGGTTATTTTTTAATAGCTCCGCTCACAGGGAGTGCACGTTCCTGAGGATAGGCTTCAACTCGCCACCAGGTCGACATGTGATAGTAGTTTGGCAGGTAATCTGATCTCTCTCCTGACGTTGACACTGTCCCTAGTGCAGCATTTATTAGACGCTCCAATCGTCACTCTGACTAATTGCCAGGGCGTTTTACCAATCACAAATTCGTCCTAGCGCTCATTTGGCTCAGTGGATGTGCCGATTATCGGATTCATATTGGTATTGCCAGTTATCGCCTTATCGGAAGCAATTCCGATATGTCGGTACCGCCGATGTGCTGATACACATGTATTGGATCACGTATAAACCGCACTTTTTTCTATATATATGGAAACGACGATAACTTTGCTAAATATTGACGATTTTGAGTTCAAATACACCATTTTAACCATTTTTTTCACCAGCTTTCCAATGGTGCAAACCACAAGACATTAGCTTCACCCGTTCTGAAGTTATGTATAAAACCCATTTAACTTACATTTTTAAACAAACGTGGCTTACAAATAGATAAGAAAAACTGCTGTACGCTGGTATTTTAGGACTAATATATCATACAGTACTCGTCTGTTGATGAATTAGCCTAATATCAACATTTTCTCATATTTAGATTTTTTCATCTTTACAATTGTGCAGAAAATGATTAGCTGCGTGCACTTTTTTGTCGGGTAAGGTCTGGGGAAAATGGCTGCAAGGGAAAAAGCTTTGTAATTTTCTTTAATATTTTTATGAGGCTATGTTAAATATAAGTTTTCATCTTGCAGTACATCGGCAGCAGAAACTCTTCATCACACTTTCATTTTTTTCCAAAATAATCATTATTTAGTGTTATATCGGCAGTTAATGGCATTCCGTTTTGACAGTAATCGGTACATCGGCAAAAAAGCTACATCGGCACATCCCTAGACTTAACGCCAATGCCAAATCCATTCGTCCATCTTCTCATCACCTTCCACAATCCAAAGTGGCTTTTCGTCGTTTGCTCGACCTGGAAATCCTTACCCGCAGTGAGAATGAAGAAATTTCCATTACCCTTCTCTTTTTACCTCATGATGCCCAGAAAACGAACATGTTCTTCAAGGTTGCGGGACCCGGTGCACCTAAAAAGGCTCGATATTGCAACTTCCCTTCATCGGAGTACATCCAGGCTTCTGCCACCATGGAATTAGACTCATCTGTCAGGGCTCCTTTCCCCTTGTGTTTTGTTGTGTTTTAATGCGTTTCTGCTTAACTCGAACTGCAATGCTAGTCTCACTGGAGTTTGAGTTAAAGAGGTTTTACTGTATGTGGAGGGCTGAGGTTTGAAGATGGTTGTGTTTCTTATGCCTGCAGATAGAGCGAGAAGACGTTCTCTTACCTTTTTACGCTTCATTAGTTCTGACCTGATTTTGGCTTCCAAATTCTTTCTGCAGATGAGGTGCCAGTCCTTTGGTGGAATCGAGAGACAAATGGTGCACGGGTCTCTGTGGAAATCACAAACCTCCGATCCTTTCGATGGGTTTGACAAGCAGTGTGCGGGTTATAGGACTTTTTCTAGAGACAATTGCAGCACATGTACAAACATCTGGAATTCTGGCCTCGGAGGGGTCCCATCCCCGTATATTGGGGAATGGGAGGGGTGCAGATCCGCCTCTTCGTTTTGCTGCCAGATGTTGAAAATCGACAGTTTAGCGGACTGGGCGAAACTGCACAAACAAAGCGTCCGGAAGTTTGCCTGTAGCTGGTTTGGAGGCACATCGAGAACGATATCGTGCCAGATGTCGTGTCCTGGACTGCAGCGAGAGCCAGTGACAGGAGAGCTAAGTGGGGGTCTTTCAGTCTTTCAATTGACAGTTAAACCTTGAAAGTACAAGAGTATAGGAAAATTTCAGAGAGGAGGTCCGTGAAGTTTTCGAGTGAAGACGGTTGAAGTAAAATATTCGGGAAAGGACCGGTGGAGAGACGGGAGTTCACATGCTGACAATGCATTGAACTTTCGACGAGGGTCTTTCGGACTTTCGGGAGTAGTTAGGCTGGCGAGGAACACGTACAGATGGACAGCCGACTGAAGAAGGGCGGGCAGGTCTAGCATCTTTCACCCTTTCGATCCTTCAGTTTTTCTGTGTCTTCAGGATGTGGGAAACAACAGCGCCAACCGGATCAGCCGGAGGCTGGAGAAAAAGAGATGGCTGGCTAACACCGTAACACCATTTAAGGAGGGTCTGTGCTGCACATGTACATATGGGTAGTGAGACGGCGGATCTAAAAAGTAAATCCTCCAGGGAAACTAGCATCGTAGGAACTGAATACAAAATTTACAGGTAGTGGATATTTTCTAAGTGGCAAGTAGAACGTAAATTTTTACCGCAGAAAACTTCTGTCCTTGAGGATTTCCAATGTTTTCGCACTGTACTAAAATGATGTAGCGAAAGGTTAATGTTCAATACAAACTTCAGTGCATTGATGGTTTGGCAATCTTCAATATTTTTAAACAAAGTGTGTTATGTGGGCGGGAATGGGGCTCCGCCTAGCGACGGTCATAAGCCCCCTGGAGTGCCGTTGCAAGGATCAGGAGAGTAGAAATTTCATGTTTGGGACGGTAGCATTTCCAAACTGGAAAGCATATATAAAATACAGGTAAGTATTTTAGGATAAGTAAAAACTAGGCGTAAAACCCCGTTTTTACGTAAAAATTATCTGATCACTACGTGCCGTCTCGGAGTTTAGACTAACTCCAAGTCGGGCTAACCTTAAACGGTACACGGTTTACTGTTGCGGTAAATTCACACAGAGTAACACTTTAAAAAAATGACTGTGTGGCAAGTTAATATGCGAGTGTATACGTAATGCAAATATTTGTTTAAAAATAAGAAATTTTCTACACTGCAGACGCTTTAAACAAATATTTTTTCAGGAGATTTTACTGCGACACTAAATATAAAATTTGTGGCATTTTAGGTACTCTATTTTTAAGTTTAGCAATTAGGAGACATTAGACGAAAGCCGATCGCATCCATTGAGTGAAAGGGTGAGAAACCATCCATTCTCTACTAGTGGTGTTACATGTAAATATCCCCATTTTGTAAGATTTTTTTTTAACATTGCATTAGTGAGTGTATGGAACTAGTAATTCGTAGATTCCTGGGAAAGCCTAAGTAGAATTGGGGACAAGTTAACTTTGACGTGGGGCTGCATAATTCTCACTACCGTTGGTTGGGTTTATTTTTATCATACCGGTATAGAACTAAGAAAGCCTTAAAAGAGGCTTAGAATAATATTTATTCTGATGTAGCTAGCCAGGGAATTTTTCTGAATAAAGTTTAAAACACCAGCTTGTTTTAACCCCAAATTGTGCACAGGATTGACACCTTGTCTAAAACAATGGTTAGCTGCATTAACAATTTAAACAGTCATGTTTCTGTCAATAAATAGTCTGATCACTGCACCCAAATACAAATTGAAACTGACTTACTTGCTTACAAACTTATTTACAAGAAAATTTTATTTAAATTCAAGTAATGAAAAAATGTACATGTTTATTTTCCCCTACACACTTAACGGGCGAGGGGTATAGAAAAAACCTTGTTTCCAGTTTTGAGTTGGAAGTTGTCGACTTGCAAGAAACGGCACTCTCCTCGCTGCTGAACAAATTCTTCACTAGCAATCTGTATACCAACAAAACAAAAAAATAGACATTAGTCATCAAATTAAGTTTTCACTGCTATCCGAAAATACTTCCCTTTAGTTATTAACTTATTACCTTCATATTGTTTATATAAATGTTCAAAGACCTTAAATTTCACTTTAAGAGGGTTCCATAGCTGTGTCGCGCACCTCCTCATTTCATTTCAGCATTTGGCCAGGATGGTTGTTAGCTATGCTCTGTCTACTTTAAAATGCATAGACCTTTGGAATAGGATGAAAATGTAGCCGGTCTAAAATACACCTGGTGATTGACGTCCATCGTGTGGTGAATGTTTGAGTTGCGCTTTTGTTTAAGTGCGAAATTTTTGTTTACTAAACGTAAATCCTCCTTTTATCTTGGCTTAACAGGCTATGTGCGGTTTGTATGGCCGTTATTTTTTGGGTTCCATTCTTTGGGCTGTTTGGTAGTTCTAGGGGTAATTGTCCAGTACCTCGGAAAAGTTCTGCCGCGAAATCCAATGTGGTGGCCGCCATTGTGCCAGTTGATCGCCGTATGCCTGGGAACGAACGCTATTTTGGTTACTCAAGTGAACGATGTTTTACCTGAAGTAACTTGATTTGTGACCTCGCCTGTTCGAATGTTCACCCTTCAGCGGGTCTGCCCTTTTTTCCCCTTGTCTTTTTTGGTCGCTACTCTGTCGGGTTTGGTTCGCAGCTTCGCTCATCTGATATTTCGCCCACATCGCCTTCTCTTTGCCAACTATGAATGACGTCGTCACCAAACGGTCAAGGCTCAGTGAGTGAAGGGCGCAACTGCCTGGCATGCCGCCAATCAAAAGTGAAGCGAACCTCTACTGCACGTAAGCATGCTTCTGTGTTTCGGCTGTTTGCATTTTTCATTATAACGCCGTATACACTCTAGGACTGTGCAAAAATTGAAACTTTCAATTCGATTTTGATTTTGTTACATTGTCGAAATTGAATCGAATCCGTTCAAATAAAAATGGAAAAATTCGATTATCGTGGAGTAACGAGATTCCCATCGAGTAACGAGATCCTCATAGTTTAACATAAAAATTAGAATCAAGTAAAACATTAACTTTAGCCAAAAATTTGTAATGACTTCGTTTTATGTGGCAACTATGTATGGTTCAATATTAACCAGTGCTAAAATAGTTCAGCCATTGCCCTAAAACATGCTGTAAAATTACCACAATAAGTTTTCTTTTTAGACGCCAGTGTAAGTTTAACAATCAACTAAATGGCAATAATTGGCCAAACTTGCACAATGTATGAAGTTAGTATGACTAAATAAAATCTAAGGATGGTGCTATTCAAAAGGGGGTGGGGGAAGGCGGAAGTTTGCTTTCTAACTTTGTGTAAATACCAATATGTAGTTTTGCTTAATAAATGAACACACAAAGTTTAGTTCGTGAGTATTGGAGTAACATTAGCTTACAAGAATGTAAATTTACCGAAAGTTGATAATTTTTTCAAAGGCTAGCCCTTATACACACAAATTGAAAAACAAAATAGTTTAAATTCGAAAAAGATAAAAAAAATTGAATTTTGAAATCGAATAATAATAGAAATCGAATTTAACCCAAAATATTAAAACCGCCAGCCCTAATACACTCCCGAACGTAGTAACGCGTAGTAGGCATACAAGTGGGCCAAACTACGTATTTCATTGTCGCTACTGTTGTGAATGGAAACGTTAATGATGTTAGTTGTGACAGGCTGAGTGTTGGAGTTACTGTTGCAAATACTTATCCGCCATGTTCCATCCACCGCCTATCCCTTCCGAGGTTCTTGGGCGGTGCCAATAATATGAGCACAGTAACTCAAGCGTGTTCGGACATAGTTTGCCATGGTGACGAAATCTGAAGGGGGTAAGGTTCTGGGTCGGGCGTAGTTCACCCCGGTGACGAAACTCGGACCGCACACACTTTGACAAATGAGACAGGGCTCGCCACCTGCCGTATTAAATCCCCTTGAATATCTTGTAGGAATATTTATCATTACATTGAAACAGTATTGGGCATGTGGAATCCAAGGGTGATAGAATGGGATTGCCACTTTGCGCCAATGTACGTAAAGTGAATTCCAATGTCACATCGGCATAGGAAAAGTAAGGAAAATTTCTGACTTGTAAACACAGATTATGCCATTTTCAAATAAGCAGTTCAACAAAGCTGTGGCAATATGAACGTTCGATGATTAGCTCCCTGTTGTTGTCGGGGTTAAAACACTATTGTGTTCTTCAGGCTCGTTACGTAATAGTCCTCTGATTACATTTCTCCATTATTGCATTTGTATTTTCCTGTTCCAGCTACTGAACACAACATTAGCTGTAACTCCACAGCGATACTCCTCAAACATTTTATGAACAACAGTGTGCCACTCAATGAATCTTCAACCGCCGTCGTACCCGTACATCAACCATCTTGTACACCCATCGGCCCTCACTCACTACCAAAACTGGACTACAAGTGGAAATTGCATCAAAACAAACAACCCAGCAGGTCTTGTCTAAAAAAGATCTGTGGTTTAAACTGGAAAGTACAAACATGCAAGCGTGAAACCCAATAACAGGCAAATATAATCAGTGCACTTAAATAACAAGCCTGAGAAGACGAAAGTGTAGCGACACCGACAACAACAGGAAGATAATCGTCAAAAATTCGCACTGTAACAGCTTTGTTGAACTGCCTTTTTGAGAACAGCGTAATCTGCGTTTCCAATACGAGGCTCTAGAAAAGCCAGGAAATGCAGCCAAAGTTCTGGAAACTGGGTGAATGAATGTCTAATATTTTTTGCGATGTTATTTTTCTTGATCTGCACGAGTGATATAGCTGTAATAATGGCAGTACAGAATTATTCACAGTATTTGGTGTAATAATTGCAACGACACGATTAGTTTTCGGATAATCGCTGTTTGTAAACTCACATCACACAACACGACATTTTGCAGTCGTAGAAGACTGCAAGGGCAATTTTCGTTCAATTTATTTTTCTCAAATTTAAAAATTCAAGCTGAATATGTAACTATTACTCGAACTCTGCTAGTTGCAAACATCCATACTCGAAACCGGTGAAATTCGTCAATTTTTGACCGATTTTGACATTCCAAACTACCATATCAATAGCTTTGGCAAGAGCTATCCAGTGGTGTACGTTAAAAGCTGGTAGCGCAAACCGTTTTTAAGTTATATCCTTAAACTGGAAAACCATTTGTAAACATTGATCCACACATTCAGTTAAGAACCATCTTACCTAAGGCTGCAGCAAACAACAATTCTTCAACCGAATCGAACCTGGCAAACCTTAAATGAGCTGATTGCCGAACTGGACAAATGTACCAAACCAATCAACCCTTAAAATAAAATAACTCGTTTCACAAAGATTCATATATTTATCAAACTGCAAGTTTCTTCACAAATGTAGGTATTTTGTATGTGCACAGATTTGGAAACCCCTTTGAGCATAAATATACACCTATTGCACATTCCTTCATAACTTCCAAACGGTTACAGCTAGGAACTTGTGGTTAAGACCATCAGAAAACCGATGAAAAAACCTTCAAAATGTTGTACTCGACCAGTAAAAAGCAGTGGAAATAAGTTCGGTTCGGTATTTTTCTTTTAAAAGGTCGAATACGAAACAGAACATCCTCTGTTCGGCATTGTAAATAAACTACTTTCACCAAATACTCGAACTCGGAACGACTCAAATTAAACCTATTTTACTCGCACACCCCTAGCTACAATTTGTTACACATCATTTGCATCAAAAAAGCACGACTACTCCGATTTTAGAGGATAAGCCCCTCCACTACATGTATTATGTTTTCAGTACCCAAAGAAATATACATACTAGTAAGTCGGGCATCATCTCGTTCAGTTCCTGCGTCTTGTCACCAACACACCAGCAAAGGCTCATGTGAAAAGAAGGTGGCTGTGGACAGAAAAAAATGCTACTCTTAACAGAAGTAATGAGGCGAAATGTAGAAGTATGGGAGGATAGGTAATCTATCAAGTTTTGGAAACGTGCATTTGTGAGGCGATGTGTAACCGGGTTCTGCAATTAAGCCCAGTGTGTGATGACACCCGAAAATGTTTTTGTCTGGATGGTCACACACTGGGCTTCACTGAACACCCCGGATGCTACGACGGATGTTTCTTTATATTTATGATGGAAACTTGTGCTTTAAAAAATGTGTGAATCATTTTGGGCTAAATGGGTCATAATTGTTTTTTTACCCTGCTTGGTATTTGACCAATTTTCCAATTTCTTAATGTGGAGGATTTGAATGTAGGGGCACACGTATAATGAATAGTCTATACATTTGTAACCAGTTAAATGTACATAAGGCACTTTGCAGTGAAGCCACCTAACACTGTAGCATGTAGCGTGGCATGAGGTGGCATTTGTAAGAGATGGTTGGTCGCTGTGAGAGCATTCTTAAGCAAAGGCAAGAAAGCGTGCTTGTGTACCAGGCTGCTTCACAGCGAATGTACCGTTACTAAACAGGATGAATATATAAATAGAACTAAATCGCAGGAAATAATATTAAGGAAAATTGGAAATTAGCCAACAGCAAAAAACATACACTAGAAATAACGTAGTTCAGTAAGCCACCTTTATGCACTTACATTTCATCGGAGTGGCATGACCCGGATTCGAACGGATGCGCTATGCAAGTGATCTGGGGACGAACTGGGTAGCTGGTTCGAATCCGGGTCATGCAACTCCGACGAAACGTAAGTGCATAAAGGTGGCTTACTGAACTACGTTATTTCTAGTGTACGTTTTTCGCTGTTGGCTAATTTCCAATTTTCCTTAATACTAAACAGGATGGAAAGCCAAATCTGCTCGATTAGTGGTAAATCAAAAGCAAATCTATTTCCGTTACCGTTTGAACTTAAATGTTAGACTGCTTGAGTGGCAATTAAATCCTCTGTCTTCGAGGCCAAAGTCGTAAACCGTGGCCATGGCAGTACAGCTTAGTGTTAGGGCGTCGGCCTTTGGTCTCAAAGACATTTAAGTCCAAAAGGCAACGAATATGAGTTTGCATCTGTATTTATTTAACATACCTTTATGGTAAAATTGCAAAATTTCTGCTGTATACAGTAGAACTCATCCAAACGCTACTCATTTGAACAGCTTAGCTATTCGAACATCACATTTTAGAAAATGGCAGTTTCCCAATATTTAAGCATAAAAAAAATTAGGCTCGCATCGAGTTTCCAGTGGTTACTGAATGAAACAACTGATGTAAAGTCTTAATGTTAACACCTTCATAACCACTACAAACACGGTGGCGGTCGGTGCGTGTGTGAAATTGCTATGCTTGGAGTTGTACGTGTTGGGAGAGATGAGGGTGGGGGTTTACTCAGTAAATGTAGTTTAGTTATTGATAATTTACTCAACCAAGAGTTACATTCCGAAACTTAAAAAATACCGAGCGCTTCCACGAGACGTTTCATATTGGACCACACTGATATAATTTTTAATACACTCTATGAGATACAGAGCTGCCACTGTCCATACTGTAAAAGACCTCAGTATCTACCTTAATTATGATTTAAAGACATCCCATCACTGCGATGTCACCACGAAAAAAGCTTTTTCAAGTTGGTAAGTGTAAATCGCTGCTTCATATCTGGTAACATCCCAATTACGGTCTGGGGCTTCAGGGTCTTCGTACTACCTACTCTATAGTAAGCGAGCCAGGTATGGTCACCCACTCTCCTGGGAGACTTTGATAAAGTGGAACGAGTACAGCGCAGGTTTACCAAGGGGTTACCCAGTTTCCAAAACCTTCCTTATGATGTTCGTTTGGAGTGCGCGGGCCTGGATGTCGCTGGAGCTGCACCGTCTGCGTGCGGACCTGCTTCTCACCTACAGGTTCCTCTACGTTGACTTGCCCTTTTTCTAACTTTAATCGTACAAAGCCACATTCTGGTATGTCCTTAAATTGGCGGTGCAGCAGGCTCGTACCGGGTGCCAAAGAAGCACCTTTCTCATATGTGGTCTCTGCTCATTGCCCCTTAACACTTTAAGACCTTACTCAGGGCCTGCAATCTACTTAACGCAAGATCTACTGCTAACTTCGATTAACCACAGGACCAGTGTACGATGCACCTGCCCTTCTGTCCTCCCAGTCACTATCGTGGTTAAACCATTATTATTTTTGTTTGGGTGCTGCATGAAAACCTGTGAGTATAGTTGTCACGATTTTTCACAAAAATAATCAAGCTGATTCGTCGGTTTTCGTAGTAAAAATCACATTAGTTAAGTTTCAGAAAAATCACTTGGCAATGGAATCCCTCTTAATGGGAGAAATATTTAATTAATTTATTGCGCCATATATGCAGGCTGGTTGCTAACCAATGCTGTAGTAAGGCACTTAGCATTCATCATGCCTGGTTGGTTTCCCTGCTAGACGTTAAGACGAGCCTAAACTGAACGGGACATTACGGCATCGTTTGTGCGAGAGCAGTGCTGATGGACGTAGCCAACTAGCCATTTTTAACTATGACAGTATAGACATTACTCGTCCAGCCTACTGCTTGCACCCAGTTTAGTGGCATGCATGGCAGGGAAGCTCTCTTTTATTTATAAACCATTCTTCCTTTCTTTCGTGGAAGGGTTGCTAGCAGTACAGGATAAGTGATCGCATATTTGCAGATAACTAAGATTTAAAATGAGTTGTAGAATTAATTTTAAAAAAAAGACGGATGATGAAATATTAATTGACAGTTATGATGTGCATTAAGAGTTTAGGACTCGTCTAAAATTTTGGGCAGGCTCTGCCTACTCTGCCTATCCAGAAAGTTTAGTCCATAAACGAACAGCGAAGATTTGCAAGGATGTGAACACAACAAGCCCAGCCGAGTGAATACACAATCAAAATAAATCCTGACGTATAAATGTGCAATACGAGTCTCTAATAAAAGAACCCCATTATTATTCTTATAGACTAATATTTAAGGGCAGAAACTAGTCAGAAACTAAATATCACAGTTTAGAAACAGAAATAAATGGGGAAAAAATTGGGAAAAAAAAAATGTATCACAATTTTAAAATATCAAAAGTACAGCTTATTTAAAAAAAATGTTTAACGCTTTTAAGACCACTACAAACGCCTGTCACGAGAGTTGACTTAACTAAGGGAAAAACTTTTAACGTACAAACCTTGTAAAATGGCGATAAATTAAACTCAGAAAAACAGCCATCCACAATTTCAACTACTTCTTTAAGTTGTTCAAAACCACGATGGCTCTTCAATCCTAAAAATGATCTAAAATAAAAATAAATAAATGTGGTTAGGCTTATAAAAAAAAAATTACGACTTTTCTACAACTAAATCTGACCTGCTTTATAAGTTTTCACAACTTTTGCATTTTCTAAATGAAAATGTTGTAACTAAAGTAACCGGTAATAATAATTACGCGTCAAATAATTAAGGACACTTGTGCCAAACACAATTGGTTTGGGCAAAATTGCAAATGAAAGCATCAGGCAACCATGAATTTTATTTTATTAACTGACCACATATTCTTAAGATATTTACTTAGCTACAAGTTGAAAGACTATGTAATCAACCTAAACATATGTAACAGTTTGCAAATATGTTACTTAGGTTATCTAGTAATTAACGTTCTTTTTTTCTTTAGTTTTTGCCAAGTAACTTCCTAGTGGTTTGAGCTAGAGACTTGATATTTTTACCTTCATTTCGAGCCGGTTAAAATGATATATTGGAATGTGAAAATCGGTTAAAATTTAGTGAAAATATGATTTTTAGGGGGTTCAGATTCGGATAAAAAATGTTGACCCGCGTTAATTTAAGGCATCCGTACACGTCTGTAAACCAAACAATTAACTTTGCATGGCCTAATATGTTATTTACGTCATCTAGTATTAAATATTTTTTTTTTTTGCCAAATAACTTCTTAGTGGTTTGAACTAGAGGCTTGAAATTTGCACCATTGGAAAGCTAATTTTTACCCGGTTAAAATGGTGTACTGGAATGTCAAAAACGGTCAAAATTTACGGTCACAAAAGTATTGTTTTTAGCGGATGAACCAAGATTTGGAAAAAAAATTTTGACGCGCGGCAATTTAAGGCACCCGCACGCACCTGTAAACCACAACTTTGCATGGCATTAATTTTCTTCAACTTATTTAAATCGCGTCCGTGCCAATTTCTTCTGACCAAATTCTGAAAACCTTCCGTAGCAGTACTGTACAGTATGGTTTTAAAGCACATAATGGAACTGGCCACTACACATAACACAGGTTCGAGCTCATCCTCACAAAGGAAAGCTTAACTTCAAATACAGCAAGTTCTACAAAGTAAGGTAGCCTATTCCATTTTCAAAGGACAGCAGCCACAATAAATTTCCTGTGTATAGTTTTAAATAGCCGTTCTCCTGCTTTCACTCAACTTCATAGCTTCAGAAATGTTTACCAATAAGCTATCAGTAAAGTAACGATTAAACCAAACTAAATTTGCTTGTATTTGTGTGTAGCATTCTTTTGTGTTTTACGAGGCAACTTGGACAATTTTCACAGGAAATGATGATACAACTTCTATTTCTGCATTCCCATGGGTTTTCTAAAATCCTACGATCTTGACTGCTCATTTATTGTATCTGCAGACTTCCACTAACCCCCAACTAATATTTTTAGGGTGTTTAAAAAACGTAAATTGTTTGAAAATGTCACATGGAGAACGGCTCTACTGTGAAAATTCAGGCCGCGCCCAATATTCGAAGCAGACGAACGGTCGTTACGAAGTAGTGAACTGTGTTGTTGTGGAGCCTGAAGATGATAGTCGCCTGAGCCATTACACCTCCAGGACTGCTGACTAAACAATATTTCCGCAAATATTCGATAATTTCGTGTGATTGTGAAATTAAGCAAGATATAAGGTGATTTTTCAGCTGTAAATTGTTTCCCAGGCATTGCCTCACCGATTATGACCTGTCACGCCAGCCCGTTTGCTTTTTGTTTCTTTGCATGCTATCGCACAAGTTACAAGAGATATTCAAATTTGGCATTGTAAATCAGATAAATGTTCTTGAAGCTTTAAACAAATGGTTCAATCTCCTACTCCCCAAAAAATTAGTTCTCAAGATACATTACTTGATAAGCCATGGAGGATTGATACGCTCCTAGCTGTAGCCATGACGCCAAAAGGCGAGAGGGGCAATTTTGCTAGATAATTCTTATCAGAAATTCCAAAAAGATTTTTACATGCCACAATCGACATGAGTACGAGGCATCACAGGGCCATTCTCTTCCTGAAAATACCTAGGGTGGCTGTGGTCAGGCTTGAATCCTGGACCTCTGCCAAGAGAAATAATTGTTCCATCAGGACACGTTATTCAATGATCCTTGATAAGCTATGGTACTGTATACGAAAACTTGTGATGCTTTTTTTTAAGGGTGTACTGCCTGCCAGCAGGTAAAAAAAAAAAATCGTTTTTCTTTAATGGCCTTATAGAGCAAGAATATTTTAAAGCGTCTGCAAAAAAATATGATTTGGCTTCAACAACAATGAAAATGAACGTAAGAAACAAATCATACCTAGTTTTCTGCTCGTTAGTATACACTTCCAGTGTTTGTAAATGAGTGTAAAACCTGCAAAGAAACAAATAAAAGTAATTGGAATTCAAGGTATCGTAGAACAACATCATACAAGGTCGGTATTGTTCACATTAAAAAAATTGTACAATAAAGTAAAAGGCTAACAAAGACAACCAGTGGATTTATAGTGAAAGCATTTTATACCGATTAATGAAAGGGACCTTGAAAATTCTTTTTTAATGCCACTCGAAAAAGAATGAAAGTTGGTTCAGACAATTTTCGAGAAAAATCATGTAGAAGGATGATTTTTTTTTCTTTTATATATACATATATACTCATTCCATCTTTTACACACAACTTTAACCAATGCCGGTCAGCACTCACCAAATGGCGCAAAATTCAGCAGCTGGTGACTTGATTTTTAGCACTACTGGCCAACATAGTGACTAATTAACGGTCCGGATGTTCAAACTGTCATATCTTGGGAACTATACCAGTCAAAATTTGAAAAAATATAGCTTCGTGTGGTGGGCTAAAATCCAAATAAATTTTTGACGCGCAATAGTGTAAGGAACTGAGCTCACACATCTGTAAACCAAGTGTTTAACTTTGTATTAGTTTCACCCTCACCACGAGAAGGAATTGCTTATGCATATTAGCTTAACGGCTGTCGGTAGAGGTGTGCGCTGCCACGCCACGCTGCTGGCCAAAAACTATGTGTGCCACCGCTGATCTAGTTGCTTCCACAGTGCACCGTCGTCTTTACCCAATTAGTAATTGTAATTCTTCCAAAGTTTTTACAATTATTACACTACAACGTATCGTTACAAAATTTGAAACATAAAATAATAATCAGCCCACAATTAGGTTTGCATGTAATAAACTTAAAAATTAAACACTGTGACCTGTAGTGAATACAAATAGTCAATATTTTTAACAAACGAAAATAAAAATTCAGGTTTTTATCCGTATACGTTATGGCAATACCACAGCCTAAAATTATTGACTGTCGTGGCAAGACTGTCCTCTCCGCAAGAACACTGGAACGCCGATGCACGCTGCTGCTGCGAAATAAATTGCTTCGCCACCGCTAAAGAAGGTTTTATTGGCACACACATCTAGCAGGCGGTTGCTGGGAATGATTAACCCTTTGGGTTATGTACAACTGCATCTCTGTATGGTGTGAAACTGTATGGTAATACCAATGTTTGCAGATTTTGCAAGCAGCTCTACAACAAAATATGAATTTAAAATATGCCAAATCAGATCTGTAGCTTAATTTATCTTATCCTTTCTTTTCATGCTTGTGGAAACTATTTTATAACGATTACAGTGTAAAAAAAGCATTAATGTTCACGCAAAGAGTAGCTTCATTATTTGGGGCCAAAGCTTTGCTTTGGGTTAGTCTAATTTGGGTATGGAACGTCACAATTGCTCTTGCTCTATCTATTTTTAGGTTTTTTGTAGCTTTTTTGTTAGTCTTGTGTGAGCGCGCGCTCAGGCTTGTTGCTTTTGTTACCCGCCTCCACCCCTTGCCTAGCACTTTTGTTTTCCCTTTTACTTGGATTCGCACACTTATTTCTAGCCTTGCGTTCTGGTCCATTGCGGAAGCCCTGACACTTTTTTTGGCATCTTCGATGCCCATTCCTCAGGTTTATTATGTTTTTTGTGTGTGTGTCCTTATTGCAGCATTCTTGCGTCCTGCATTAGTACGTCCTTCCCTGCTCCGCAGGAATAGGACTTCCCTCTGGCCCCCAAAAGGCTCATCGGCTGTACCGACCTGATGGGGGGAAGGTGCAGTACATCCGTGCTCACCCTACTTGCGTCCCACAAGGTCGTGCAGTCAGACCGGGTCTCTTTGGGTCTGCCCAGAGCGGCATCTTTCTTCGGGGGCGGTGCTCCATGAGTCCGCCCCATTTTTGCCACTTTTCATGTGTTCGGATGTTAATAAACAGTTTTACTATATACTTGTGTTCGTGTCGATTCATACCCTTGCTTAGACTGAAGGAAGTGAGACAAATTTACGCAGTTTTTCAGTTTGACCAAAGACGGTACCACTTGTTTTTTGAACATCTTGTTCAATATTACCTCTTTTACAAAGACGTTATAAATATATGCCGAACAAACAAAAATAAATGTTACTCAGGCACTGCCTAGACCTGTCCCAAATTTTGTTTTTTTCTCTTCCCCAACTATCAATAAAAAATTCTTGCTCATTGCACACTGTCCTACCCAACATCCAGACTGATGTGTTTTTAATATCAATTAGCTCTCACCCACAAAGATCTCTATTCGTTTCGCCATTGTCACTGATGTGTCTGGTCTGATGGTCCTGATCTATGAGCTATCATGTACACTGGTACAAGAATAGAATAGAAGGTGTGGGCCAGTAAGCTTAGAGCTTTTTGAAGGCCCAAGCAGCAGATGTTAAGTGGAAGGTACCACCACATCGGTTGTTGTTTGTCGGATGATGGATGAAACCGGAGTACCCAGAAGTAACCCTCGTGCAATGGGCAGGAAACAACCGGAGAAAAACCCGTACATATACACTTCCCTTCACTAGGATCAAACCCGGGTCTGGAAGAAGCCAGAGATGTACAGCCGGGACCAAGACGCGTATCGAATCTGACGCCCCAGTGCTCGCCACTACCCGTGCACAAGCGTAAGCGTTAGTACCGTAACCTACTTTCTAAATATTACATAACTGGAAATTTGCTAGTGGATCATGACCTCATATTGACCTTTCAGAACCTGTTGGTAATTTTTGCCTTCGGAAAAAATAGACTACCCCCATCCTCAAGCCTGATCATTTTCCAATAGAGTGGAAATTCTCCATAATATGCTTACTTCCACACTCCAGATAGTTCCTTATCTAACTAATTTTCGACTGCAGCCTACAGTCTTCTTTAGGCTCTTTGAAGGTCTGTTTACATTCTTCGTTGTGAACACGATCGCCATCCGAGTTTGAAATTGACGCTTCGCGTAGCCTCCCGAATTCAGAATCCAGGCCATTCGTCACTGCCAAGCCTTCAGCCAAGTCTTCAGTAGGCCGTTCCCAACCTCTCAGTTTCCATTTTGCATTCAGTTGTTTTCTCAGGTCGACTCCAATTATGTTAAGACACTTGAGGGGTGCCTAATATGGAGAATTTCGACTCTATTGGAAGTAAATTTAATGCAGTGTTCCACAGTAATGAACGTCAACGTTACCGGCTTTTTTGTGATCATTTTCCATAAATAAAAATAAAATCTGCTTGCCTGATCTCTATTAAGAAACATTTTTGAAATTCCTGTGGCCTACAGCTTTCACAGGCGTGAAGGAAAAGAACAAGTTTTGCTACGGAGCTCATTTTAAATTTTGTCATGGAGCTGGTTTTGAAAAAGAAAGTGAAATCTCTTCAACGCGACTAGCGGCATACATGTCCAAATCCAAGTGGTTAACCAATCTCTTAAGAATTTTAAAAAATGGACACATCATTATTAAGAAATTTTTCCCTACCGCAAGCTACCACAAAAAAAAAAAAAAAAACAACTGCTTGCAACAAAACTGCTTACCTAACAACAATCAACGACTGTTTTCCAGCCTTTGACAGTAATTTATAAATTGAGTAGTTAATAGTAGCTACCATAGTAGTACTACGGTAGCTAGTAAAATACTGCACGCACTATATATAAATACTCGACAAAAGATTAGTGAACCTAGGTAATTGTTGCAGACGTCTCTTTAATGCAGCAACAATGGAGTTTATCCAGTGATGTCGCATGACGACAGTTCGAGATACACTAATATGGAAGTCATCAATGGTGGTCATCTGGAAATGTGGTGAACATTTATTGATCAAATGCTGCACAAATAACAAGAAGGTTGGCCCAGGGTCAACTGAAACATAAAAAAAAATATTTTAATATGGGTTTGTTCCCACATGTTGAGTTTCATAGGACATAATTCACAGTATCTTTTTTATTTCATGAGGGCAAATAAGCCAAAAAAATAAATGGATAATTTTAAATACATACATGGCTTTTGTGGACTTGGCCCACACACCACAATTCAATGCCTACACCATAGTGGACTCTCTTTATAACAAACAACCTAGTATGCCAGAACATGGTTATTTAACAGAGGTCTTATAAAGAGGGTTCCTTAACGAACTGCGAGTAAAGTGATTTCAAAATTCATAACACAGCGTGTAAAACCTGGCATAAAATCGAAAAATATGCATATTTTAATTGTAGTAAGAGGGTCGGATGCATAAACTGTAGTTTTACGTTGTTCAGTGAAAAGTTACAATTTTGGGTTGTAGTTCAGGCCTGCCTTTTTTTTCTCGTCCGATGAACTCAACAATTTTTGGTTGATAGAATGTTCTGTAAATTGGTTCCTTATCAGGATGGCTTTTAAAATAGAACAAGACTTTTATAACACGAAAAAAAAAAAGGAGTTCCTTCGTGTTGTTCCTTATACAAAGGTTCTTTATACAGGGTGTTCGGAAATTGGTGTCAAATATTTTGAGGGTCCGCT
>JAHWFP010241642.1:1283-48225 GCA_023313725.1 Lithobius niger
TTTTTTTTTTTTTTTTTTTTTTTTTTTTCTTTGTTATTTTGAGGTTGTTTAATGCCCTTAGGCGCTACAACTAATTTAAATAAATAAATAAATAAAAATAAAATGGATATCCACAACCTCCTTTTTTTTTAGTTCATGATTTTGGAAGGTAGACCATTTTATTGTATGCTACACTGGCTTACATCACGCATAATTACTATTTGTAAATAAAATTTATAAGTATTCGAGCCTCTTTACAGACAGTTAAAAATTTATCCTGTAAAGAAAGGAAGTGAAAGGCTAACGGCAGATCCAGCATAGAGCCAAGAGCAGCGCTGCACTTCCTTCTGGTTAAAAAAAAAAAAAAAAACAGAATAGAAACATATACATGTATTTACGTAGGTTCGAACTCCTTCTGACGTAATTTTACTAGGGTAAGGTTAGATGGACAGCGTTATGCAACTTTGTTTTAGCAACCCCACCACCACCTTCTTTTTCAACTCCTGAACCCTTCCCTGAGAAAAGCCATGCTTCACTCTCCTTACCGTTCAACTAGCGGAGTCGCTCATTCCGCGTCGTCTCGCTGCGCTCGAGAAGACTTCTTGCTGCAAAACATATGATACAGACAGACCTAACACAGAAAAAACGATGAAGCAAATTATAAGAGTGCAGTATACGATATCGGTTATTTCGGGAGAAGGTCAATATTATTTTTTTACGTCCAAGGAGTCAAGCAAAAATATCAAGTAATGTATCGGAAAAGCCCTGTTCTGATGACAAACGCTGATTTTCGTTCGCTTCGCTCACTCAACCAGCGCAAACATTTCCTCAGAAACTTGACTGAATCAATGTAACCACCAAGAACCACACATGATTTGTATTGTAATTTGTGTTAGTATACACTTTATATGGGTTTTCTTGTTTCACTTATTTTAAGAATATTGTTCTTTACGTCCTGTTCAGTACAGATTTTTCCATGGGCGTCTTATCACTTCACTTTCTGATGATCCCTCACTTGGAGAAACATCTGCAGAACGTCAGTTGTAATCTCCCACACGTCGGCAGGACATTGGAGTATATATGCTGTAACTCTCGCTTTGCATTCCACAGTTTGCACAAGGCCGTCTGGGAGAGGACCAGCAGTGTTCAACTCCTGGTTTCAAGCCAGTTGATCTAATATTGCCAAAATCTAATATTGCCAAAGTAATGCTGAGAGGCTTTAACTTCCTGGCATGCGCGAGAACTGACTTTGAATCGAGAGGCAAGACACGCAATTTCTACTCCAGCCGGCCTTGGCTCCAGAAAGAAATACCTTCTTTAACTTCGTTTAAACGCTCGTTCTTGCAAATTGACGCATGCTTCGACTATGCGCAACACAAGGGATATTTTTCAAACATAGATATAAGTAAAAACCTACACAGAGTAATTTTCATCGTTAAGTTTTCCGCAAAAGTAAAAACGGACATTAGTTCGACAACTGGCCGCATGGGGTCAAGTCAGGACTCGGTACGAATTGTGGAAGAAAGGATAGAATGTGTTAAGACTCCTCATTCATGCCGCTCGTGCTTATGTTGAAATCACAATACAAACGGGACATCTCGTCATTTTCTACTATCCTGGTCAATGTACGACCATACAAATTGAAAATGTCGTCTGTTCAGATAATAAAAAAAATATTTTTACATCTCTTTCCCCTTCCCTCCCCTTCTCCCCCAGTGGTCTCCCAGACGGGGAACCAGTCTGGATCATTACCACAACAGAATAATTGTCGATACTATCACTTAACATTCCTTAAAAATGCTCTAGGAAGTAGAATTGAATATCACTTTCCATCCATCGTCAAAAACTAGTGATCAATAAAGTTAACTTATAGCAAGGGATACAACTTCCTGCAGCAGTTGTTCACAAGCTGTTCAGCTGTTTGTAGAGGACGCCCACCGTATGAAATGGAAGCAGAGTAACGTTGCCACTGCCTTGCAAACACATACCTTGTTGTTTCAATTGTATTTGCAAGGCCCACTTACTAGACGTAGTGTTCAAAAATTAATACACACGTGCTGTGCTGCATGAGGTTATTATGCGTTCAATAGCCCGAGAAACTTGGTGATTGTGTGTAAGTAGTTGAGGGACAACTTCAGCAATGAGGATGGTTGACCTGACCACAACAGTTCCATGAAAGGTCGTCCAACTTTTAACTTTTCCGTACATTGTAAGCTATAAGAAATGAAAACTTGTAGAGGAAAAAGAAAACATCCACCCAAAAAAATCAGAATGAAACGCATAGTCACGCTCCAATCTGAATACAGTGTATAATTTCCTGCACTATTAATTTACCATGCAGTAAACTCCAGTCATGTTTTAGCTTCCTAATACATTACGAATAGCTGAATGCCCCGTCATATAGGTTCGGGTTCAAACATGAATATTATAAAAAGTTCCGTTAAAACGAGGAGTGACGAACAGTTTACGTTCCGGAAGTATATATGCTACTGGTCATAAGTCATAAATAATGTAGGATTATCATTCCGATTTTTTTTTATGTTTTTGTTTGTTTTTGTTTTGAAAGGGACTGTCAGCAAATCCCTCCTCCACGGCTACCTGAAGCAACAGGTACAGACGTAGAACAGACCCAGTAGGAGCCGAATTTTGGGGGAAATATTTTAATACTTTTTTTTGTTAATTATTTTTAAAATCTTTACTTCGAAATTAATTTTCGTGACAATATTTCACTGCAAAAAGCCTCGACTGACCTTGGAACGGTTGTAAATTTGTAGACTTTCCTAGAAAGCTATGTTGGTGAGGAACAAGAAAGATTTCTCGATTTAGAGGCCCATGCTCTGGTGCCAGGTCCACAACTACATTTCTGGGGGCCCGGGGCAAACCTTACAAAAAGGGGTCTCCTTCAAAAAAAAATTGACGATTTTTTTTCTGGTATGTCCGTCTTTCTTTCATTATGCTGACTTTATTCGGCGGGCTCCCGGACTGTGTTTGGGGGACCCGGGGCAGTTTCCCCCACCTCCCAATTGCGGCCGTGTCTGGTGCTGTTACGTACAAACACGAACTGACTGCACACGAAAAAATGTCGCCATACGGAAAACTGCACATGTTTTGGTGAATGAAAATCTAGATGGATCCGTTGAATTACGTGAGAAGGGAGTCATCTAAGTTGAAATCCCGTTAAATCGATCCAAAATGTTACTATCACTATACACGCAAATTCACCCTGGTCGAAAAACAGTTTTTTTAACTGGATTTATTTTCGTCCGAAACACCTTCTTCCAGGGCCCCCACATCCAAGTTAGGGGCCTGGGACTAACTACAAAACCGGCCCGCCCCTCTCCTGACTGAAATCGTAAAAAGGTTACACTATGTTTAATATTTGTCGGCCACAATTGTGCTTAATGGGTTGGTTTATTCGTTAATCCACGCTGCTTACGTTTGATGGCTTCCCTGCCTAACAAGCTTGCCCTGCAGTGCTCCAGCTCCGTGCTCGTTGCCGTTGGATTGGAGTTGTTGTTTGTTGGGAGTATACAAAAAATTATTCACAATACCCACAAATCAAGCATGTTACTCGTAGTCAGCAAAACTCGTAATTGCGAAAAAAAATTGTTTTAAGCCTTGCGGGACCCTTGAATGGCCGGGCCCGGGTACAGTGGGTCCACCTGACCCCCCCCGTTGTGGGGGGCCCTGCCTTCTTCCGATGTCAAACTTTACACATCGCTTATATGTCCATCGAATCGCCCGATCACGCTTCATGCTTCATTGTACGTACGGCATGAAAACGAGAGAAACTCGCCGTGTAGAAAAAAAACATTTTCTTTAGTGATGCATAACTTCGCAAGGTCGCCACTAACACAGCTTCCTTATAGCATGTTTAAATATATCCACCCAAAACCAAAACTGGTATAAATACCCGCCAAGTTTCCCAAAACGATCAGCCTGTGTAGGTAGTGATATTATTCAACCAGGGAAAGGCCACCAAGGTCAATGCTATTAGCCAAGTTAATCGCACCGAGTAATAGCTCGAAAGTTAAATGAAAACTTGAAGATTGCTACTCGCTGTAGCAATATTCGAGTTTTCATTTAACGTTCAAAGTATTATTTGGTGCGATTAACTTGGCTAATAGGATTGTCCTTGGCGGCCTTTCCCTGGCTGAATGATATCACTACCTTCAAAGGCCGATCGTTTTGGGAAACTTGACGGGTTTTTATACCCGTTTTGGTTTTGGGTGTATATCACACAACTTTCGTAGGACTGTGAACGTACATAAGGTTACACAGTTCTTATCTTCATCTGTACCTTTTTTCTTGAGGAATTATATTTCTATAAATTTTCATAATTAATATAATTAGACGTTAGAATAGCCGTTAGAATAGCCAAATTGACACGGCTTAGTTTATTGTATGACCATACTTCACATGCTTAAGTTGCTTCAATCCCATCTTTGCACACACTGGCTAAAAATCGCTGATTTCGTTCGCTTCGCTCACTCAATCAGCGCATCCCCTTCAGTTGTTTTGTTTATCCCTGCACCTTCCCCTTAATTTTCCAAGACTTCGTTTATATTTAGTCAAGCAGAAACCCCCGAAGGTCGCTGTTACTAAAACAGCAGAACGCGAAGAATTTTATTTTGGGGTTATTAACAAAAAAGCCAGTTAGCTCGTGGATGCTCGTATTGTTGCGTAACCATCATCTAACGTGCATCCCTTTATTCTTACGCAATCTACGGCAACGTTAATGTTTCTTTATTTTGTCTTTCGTTACAGTTCAGTTTTTAGTTCGTCCAGGCTTTTACAATAAATGTAAGGACCAGTCTTGATTGTTCAAGCCATTGTTGCTTGAAATCTTTGGTTGCAACTTGGAAAAGAAACGAAATTTAAATTCGCTAGTGGCGAATTTCAAAACCCTCCCACGCATTTGTCCTGACCGCTACAACCCCCAAACCAACAAAAGGACCATGCTCAGATCACCATGCATCCGTGTGCAAAAGTTCAGCTACGTAGGCCTTCTCAATTTACACCAGCAATGAGTCTATGGGATTTAACATGTGGCCAGCGTTACTAGCTAGTTGCTAGTTACTAGCTAGTCAGTAACATAAAAACAACGTTATTGACGCATCTTTCTCTCTATGAATGATGGACACTCAGCCTTTAACTTTCATTTTTTCTTTATCCCTGCACCTTTCCCTTACATTTACCGCAATTTGAAAGATTTCTGTCGCATTGGGATTTATCCTCAACATGCCAAAATATGCTTTTAGTTGCTTACAGTTAACAGACACATGTCTGCTAGTGAGGCCGCCTTTTTATCAATAACAAACACACACACACAAACATTAAACATTTCAAACACAAACTGCGTTCACTTTCTGACATAACCATTGAGTAAAAACGGTCCTTGTTCGCTGGAATTGGAGTTCAAATTATAGTTCGTTGCGTTGGAGTGAACTCTAATCCGTTTTTATTCGTGCTCCTTCACGGCTGTGAATATTAGGATACTAGCTCTAATATATTTTTTTTTAAACGGCAAAGCCGGTTTTTTGTTCAGTTAATTAGCCATTATTACGTGAAATTCGGATTCGAACCAGCGACTTAGATCGGTAGCCTAACTCCCCTCTGGTAACATTATTACGAAGTATATATTACAAATTTTGCAAATAGTCACAAAGGCAAAGCTAGGCCATGTACTGGAAGAAGCTCACCTAGTCGATGAACGGAAAGCCGACTATGGCAAAGACTATGCTGGCAGGGTGTGAGATAATAGAGCCAACACTGTGAACAGCTAAGAATGACAATTGCATTTTCCTGGGGACCTTTTTTTGGGTGGTGTTTCACCTCTTTTCATCCCTCATGTTCCCCTTTTGGGCCCTTTCAAAAGGGCACTTTGCCAAGAGAGCAGGGGCTGGTGCCCCCTCTGTGCCTTATGTGTACGTGTCCCTGGATGTACGTTAGCGGTGTCAATGATACCCTGTATATTCCTTTTCATAATTGAAGAATATTTTATTATTATTATTATCTTTCTAACGTATGTTCCATGCCCAACCAAAACCCCAAAATGTAAAGGCACCCTACCAGCTCCCCATCAGGGCAGCGCCCAGCATTACACACTACACAGCTCATTGACACCAGCCTGTTTTCCCTCACTTTCGTTTCCTGGTTCAATTAACGGGAATGGTGGGTGTGTTCCCTAAAGGTAAGTATTTTGCGATAAGTAAAAACTATTTTCATGTTTAACATCTTTTTTAATTGTCTCCTAAAATCCTTTCTAATTTAAGCTGCATTTGTCCAATACGATGGTGAGACAGTCGAACCCAGAGCCTATTAACAAGCGCACCAGAAATAAATACATAAATGCATAACCGCCAAAGAAGAGGAATGGTATAACGCAACTAATCTTCTCCGTCATCTTTCTTCCACCACCTTCTGGCAGTCTAGATGCATCATTGTCCGCTAATGCAAACACCGACAACGATAAGTTCCACACCTCCCAAACTTCCGTTGGCCACTGGCACACTTCGAATATAGCCACTGATGAAAGTTGTTTGATTCCTCAGCAAGCAGTATGGATTTCGTCCAGTGGTATGCCTCCCACAAATGGCTAGGAGGATGTTAAGGCATGCAGCTCATGAGCTCCAACAGACTCTGTTGGAATCGCCCAACTCAAGAGACAGCTGGTAGGCCTTTTTGACAACTTCACAAATCTTGCGTGCCACCATGAGGGGGTGACACCTGGTCCTTGCAAGGTTGGCCGGATTTCTTGTTGGTTTTGAAGAACAGCGGTATCCATCCCTACCTCCTCCCAGCTCCTCCATTATTTTGGCTTTCACGACAGTCGAGGTGTTTCTCCAGATGTTTCGTGGCTTCAGAAAATACCCCAATGCCCTGCTCGGGCACTGTACCTTCTCAAGGTCAGATCTTTCCACTTGCGTTGAAAGTATGCATTTCATGCCATTAAACAGATTACAGTGAAATCTCCTGACAGGAAGATTGCGCATATGCCCTTATAATGACTTCATAAACCATCGAGCCACCATGGAAGGTGACACAGGGTTCTTGTTACAGCGTCGGAGTCCTTGTCGATTCTGAAGAATGGCGGGGTCCAGCCGAGAAACAGCTCGGCCCCTGAGCTCCTTTGGTTTTCTGCAGGATCGCGTGTGGGATTTTCCAAGTGTTCGGTAGCATCAAGATATAACCTAAGTGATCAGTCTGGCTCTGTACCCTTTCGAGGTATGACCTCCCCACTAGTCTCAAAAGAACATTCACCGTGACGGGCTTCAGCACTCGGGAGGCCCATCCGGTGCTAACATTTTGCTCAGAATTAAGAGGCAGCAAAAAGGTCACTTTGTCCCAGGACTTGTCTCGCCTGAGAAAAGTCTTGCCCCTGACCATTGCTACCGGGTCACCCTGCCAACGCGGCTGCGGCGAAGGGGAATACCTTCGTCTCGGAGAGCAGGAGATAGAAGCTTAAAGAAGAGGCCCGTATGGCCTCCCCGACATCCTGGAAATAGTGAAGGGAAGATTCCAGGTCAGGCAGAGGTATCAAACCCTTGATCTATGTGCTCCTAAAGCTTGAACGAGTCGAGAAAAGGTCATGTGTAACGTCGTGACGCGCCTGTCAACAAGAGAGAGAATGGACCTAACTGACCTGTGACCCTAGACAGCTGCTAGAATATGTATGCAGATTACATGGGCAATTTTTTTAATGAGTAAACAAAAATAGTTTGTTTCTTACATGATGTGATTACGAAGAGACATCAGAATCTGGAACCTCTGTACCAATGCATTTATACACACCCAATTTTAAATAAAAATATAGCCACAGAAAATCTCTCATGACATTAATGCTCAAGGTTCCTTTCTGTGTGTATCCGATATTCCAGTTCCGATTCCCTGATTTGATTTGATTTATTATACAGCCACACCGTACACAAAGGATAAATCTAAAGATTCAGCACAACTCACTCAACACACACAGTCAAAGCAGTGAAGCAGAGTGGAACATAGGGGAAGACAAAACAGGTTAAGAGAGATGCCCGTGAGTATGCAGAAACTAACTTCTTATCACTAAACACGCACACCTGACTTAATCACAAAACTAGCTACAGACCTTAGCCTTACCTTGAGGTCTGGGGAAGAATAAATAGAGAGAAGGCTGTTGACTCCACACCCCGGACAGATGTATCTCATAAGCCCTGTGCGATACCGCTGAAGCACAGCACACTATACTAGAAAATGAGTTGGGGTCTGTGACTTCCCACACAAAGGACACGCTGGTGAAACACACCAGACCACTCTGTGACGATGAGCAGCCAGGAGGGAGTGCCCTGTGCGGATACGGGAGATAACTCGTCCTGTCATAAGCAGAAAAGCTTCAAGCAGCGAAACAAGGGAGCAATCCGGCTGAAGACTGTGCAGAGAGCAACCGGTGGTGGCAGCAGACCACTCATCGTTCCACTCTCTAAGCAGACCCACTCTCTGACCCAAGAGAGCCCAAGACAAACGGCACAGAAGGACGAAGAGAGCAATAATCCCTAATAATCTTCCACACTCTGTCTTTGGGACCCCTGCTTACATTACGCATCACCAGAGAACAAAGAAGCTCCGCTGCTCGCACGTGCAAGAGCGGCTCACAAGGCTTCGCCCAAAGAGCCTGTACTGGGGTGGACACAAGACAGCCTGTGACGACCTGCAAACACTCATTAATAGCCGTCTGCAGCATAGAGACATGACGGCGTTCCTGAGACAAAAACGGAAGATAATAATCCAGAACGGCACGTACAAAGGTCTAGTACACAGCATGGAGGGAGCCACGTCTCACACACTTCATTCTCGAAAGCCTCTTAAGCATGGCAGAACGAGAACGAGTCTTCTCTCGGAGTGACGATGCAAGCCTGTTCCAATCAAGTCTCTCTTCTAGAAGAACACCCATATACTTCACAACCGAAACCTGTGTGACAGTCGTGCCGTCAACACAAATAGACAGCGGGGCACAATACTTGATACGCGAGCTGCTAAACACAACCAGCTCTGTTTTCGCTGGGTCCAAAATGAGACCCTGAGCAGCAAGAAGCGTACAGACATGGGCAACATTGGCACATTGGCAGCAAAGAACAGGATCACTACCAGCAGACCAAAAAGCCACGTCATCCGCATAGCAAATGACATTGTCTGTTGCGCCAACTTCCACTAGGACATCATTTGCAATAGGAAAGAGAAGAGGACTCACGCAGCCTCCCTGCAGAAGACCACAACTCGAGTTTGCAACAGTCAACCAATTGCCACCTACTCTGGAGACATACTGTCGAACGCCCAAGAGAGCACAGATTGCACTGATCAAACCAGGGCCCACACCCATGTCGACCATACTACAACGTACCCACTCGACGTCCACAGCGTCATATGCCGCCTTTATGTCTAGAAACACTGCAGCAACTGTGAGTCCCTGGGATCACGATTCATAGATGCCAGATAACAAGTACATTACAGCATCCTGGGCGCTGTGGCCTGCTTTGTACCCAAATTGAATTGAAAACAAGCAGGCGTAGAACTCAAGATGACCCTCTAGTCGCTTCACAAGCATACGTTCATAAACTTTACGAAGGTAGGACAGAAGAGAAATTTGCCAGTAATTTGCCACAGGCGACCTCACTCACAACATCCAAGCATCAGGAACAAGGCCACTCTAAA
Organism: Lithobius niger; assembly: GCA_023313725.1. Taxonomy (NCBI): domain Eukaryota; kingdom Metazoa; phylum Arthropoda; class Chilopoda; order Lithobiomorpha; family Lithobiidae; genus Lithobius; species Lithobius niger. The sequence continues at coordinate 10,950 of JAHWFP010241642.1, forward strand.
AGATGGTACGAAAGAGTTCAGCACACTCACTGATGGATGCCGAACTGAGGCAACAAAAGGATCTATATGTTACACGATCAATCCCTAGGGCACTGCTATCCTTGCACTTCGCCAAGGCTGACGAGAATTCTGATTCTACCAGTGGAAAATCAGATGGGGAACCATCAACACAGCTACCAGTTGGTACAGGAGGTAGCAAACCAGCAGAAAGAGCATAAACACTCGCAAACCTGCTACAGAAAGCATCCGCCATCTCTTCACCCCTTAAGATGGTGCCCGGTCTACTGCCTGGGACATACACCCATTTCTGGGAGACATACTCAGAGCACTGAGTAAATATGTGCCACGCCTTTATAAGAGATTCAGTCGAACAGACTCGACCACACACTCTTTCTGGATACTGATCACACTCGGTGCGGATAATGTACGCAGATTCCCGCGACGTGCCGTGGTATTCATACCAGGTCACATCACACAGACGTCACTTCCAGCGCCAAAACGCGCAACGACGGTCATGGACAGCACAGGAACACAAAGCGGTCCACCAGCACGGCTGAGACCTCAACCCCTGCCCCATACAATCGCATGGTTTCGCGGCAACAACACCAATACCTTTTAGCCACTCATCTAGAATTCCGTTAGAGACATTGGGTCTCTTCCTGGTAAGCACTCGTCGCGACGCACCCCGGACGAGAGGCATCAAAACAACATCAATTCCCCATTGATCATCAGACACAGAGAAGCAAAAATGGCTTTCTAACCGCGAGGAACAAAGAAAGAAATCGAGAACCGATTTCTGCACTACATGCCTCTGCAACAAATCGTCAACAATGTGCTACAATGAATAAAATATGAAACACAGTGAAAAACGCATTAATGGTATGCTACCTAAATCGTTAAAAAAAATATGAAAAGAATTAAAGATATTAAAAGCCAAATGAACCATACTCAAGAATATAAGGTGGAGGAAATCCAAAGGTGAGGGCCAAGTATAGGGTGCTTGCTTCCTTCGTTCACCTGGCCAGAGGTTCAAAGACCGGATCCAAGAGCCAAGCACAAGAACCAATTCCAAAGAGTTCGTTTGCATCGCTGGCCATGGGGTGACTGGAAGACAGCGTGGAATTCTGGAACCCATGGAAGGTCGTATGAAATAACCAACATAAAAAAAAACGGACCCGAGAGCAAATCACGTCCTGAGCCACAGCCATATTAATCATGGCTTCATAATCAAACCCGAGGAAAGTATCTAACCATATTAAACTGCCGAACAACATTGAATCGTTTTTGAGGAGTTTGACATCAAAGACTGAGAATGTAGGCCAGAAACGGTGGAGGGAGGGGTGACGGGTCAAGCACGTGTACAATGCACATGTATGCTACGATGCGGTCAGGTGCACAAAAAGAGAAGGTTTTCCAGCTGAAGGCCTGGGCCTAAAGGTGCAGCTTGAAACTGAATGCCTGAGCCTCCGCAATCACTGCCTGATTGACTAAGTGATGTGCTGACATAACGCACAGGAAGTGAAGCTTTATGATATCTAGCATCCCGCTGTGATGACGTGGTCATACTAGGTTAGATGACTGCACATTGCCACTATTGTGATAGGTGGGTTTCTGTCGGTCTGCAAGTATGAGGAGGCCTGTCAGCGCTGCGGAATGTTCCAATGTAAAAATGCATCCTCGTGAGTGGTCTTTCCACGCTGAAAGCTTTGAAGAGGCTGTTTATCCTGAAGTCTTCGACAACAGAGGTGTGTTCTGTCACTTTGAGAACAGAATTTATTGCCTAACCAAAGACCTTGATGGTGGACATGTTCAACCCCGATGAAGAAAGGTGATTCAGGAAGACTGAGCTGAGCTAGAGTTAGAGCCAGGTGATCAGTCTTGTTTCCACAGCAACTACGAAGCCACCAAAGTCACTTGCCTTCACAGGTCTTTCGTGTTGACCCTCGGAGACAGCTGACAATGCAGTTGGCAACTTGCTCCAAAAGGTCATACACCTGGAGTAGCTGGATGACAGTAGTCAGGCGTGAAGTTTTTAAGACTGGTAAAGTTTGGTGGGCGATCCTTCCTTTATAACGGGTGAGAAGATCCTCCATATGTCGTTTTCTTAGGTAATTCACTAGAAGTATAGAAGAGGAAAGAGCAATGGATGGGCTGGCCAATCTGCCGAGATGAGGATGAATGTTCATTCGTCCTTGTTATCTTCTCCTGGATTAGTGATAGAAGGATGTAAAGAGGGAAGACGTAAGCGAACATGTGAGTCTACGACGCTGTGAGAGCATCCGTTGCCCAGGCTTGAGGGTCCAGGAAAGGACTCCTGTAACTCGGGAGCAGGTGATTGGAGTTTATGGTAAAGACATCGATCATCGAAGTTCCCCAAAGGAAAAAGATCCACTTGCACACCGAGGGCTTTCATGTCCACTCCTTTGCTGGGACTTTGCCTTGACGGGAGAGTTGGTCCGCAAGAACATTCCAGTTTCCTGGAATGGGAAAAGATGTTATCTATCTTCAAGAGGATGGCGAGAAGAAAGATCTAGTCTGCCTGTTGTTGGAAGTTCGCTGTATGGGTTCCTTCTCCCTAATTCAACTAAGCAACAGTCATGGGGTGCCTTCGAAAATTGACGAAAATTACGAAAAATAACAAATTTTTTACTTAAACCATGTTTAAAAAATTTGTCATTTTTCGTAATTTTCGAAGACGTTGGGGAGGCAGAAGATATTGTCAGATCAAAATAAAAAAATAGAGTTAATAACTAATATACAAGGTAGCTTTTGTGCGGTATTGAGTTTTGAAAAAAAAATATGAATACAATTAAAAATATGTTTTCTACTCAAAAATTTGTCATTTTTCATGATTTTCAAAGGCGTTGGGGAGACAGAAGATATTGTTAGAAATAAAATTAATTTACGGGGTTTATTTTTATCATAGAAGTCACCTTTTGCGCGGTATTGGGTTAACAACAAAAACAAAAAAATTGTCTGTTCACTCCACCTACTGTACACGGCTATTGCTGCAGGACCAGAGGCGGACGCACTTCGTCAGCACAAATGGGCTCGTAGTCCGGGTCAAAGTCTAACCACGCTGCAAAGAAGATGTCACGCTTTACAGCAGAGGTTATGATCGAGAATTCTTAGAGAGTAGTTTTGTTCGGCATAGAAGCACTGGAGCTAACAGCGTCTTGCTGGCTTCCCATCTTGCTACCCTTACAACCCGGCATAGGCGGACTGGACTAAAAGACAGATGCACGATCACAGGTGAATCTGGCCTGGTGTTGCTTCATTCTTCTCGGAAAATGCTTCAAAGTGAAAAATAGGTAACACCTACACCACCAAGACTTACAACCAAGTCTATAAAATTTCCGAAGATAGCCACTCCGTTTTTCACCATCAGAAGTAAAGCAACAAAAAAAAAAGCAGTAAAACGTGAGCGATGTTCAAAAGGATTGGAGACCATTAGGGGCTCCACTCGCATGCATCTCGTAGAGATCAGTGGTCGAGTTTCGAATTTTTCAATTCGGACTGTTTGAAACTCCAACATGCGAGTCACTCACATTTTTCTACGTTGATTCGCGTAACTTCTGATCATGAAGAACAGACCGTCTTCGAGAATTTAAGAGACTTGGTTTAAGTCTTGTTGGTGGTACAAGGGTTAGCGAGTTTGAAGTCTTTCGTGATGTCAAATTTGAGCTACTGTAGTCGCCGTTTGGCGGTGTTCAGGTTTCATTCTTCTCCTTGCAGCTTCACATTTCAGTAAAAAGGTGGCTCAATGTTCCTGATGGATCATCAATTTGGGCTAAAATCCATAAATTATGTACCCAAGTTCATAGTGAAGGAAGTGAGTATACAGTTTATGCCTAATGGGAGCCAGATATGCACACTTCGGAAAAGACCATAAAACAGTATTTGCACGTCATCAAAAAGTTTAAAATTCACTTTTCAAAGATCACTCCCTCCGAAAGCTCTTAAACAAGTACACCAAACATCTTTAGATTTATCGTTTTCTTTTTCCTCTTTTAATTTGCAGGATTAGCGTATAACGTACAATTAAGTGTCAAGACCCGACCCTACAGAGGAGAATGGTAGTCGTTTTACAGAAACTAGCATCTTGCGTACGATTTACAGCACAAAATAATTTTCACACTTTACAGAAGAGTGCAAAATAATAGGCTTCGAAGCACGCCTCGAATTGATACTGAATTTAATAATTTCAAAATACTTTCTCTCCCCTTTGTAATAGCTTAATTTTCTTATCATTCAGTGGATTTTTTTACTACAGTAATTGATTTTACTAATGCTGTATCTAGAGCCTATGTAAATGTTTAACACATTAAAGACACACGAGTTATATTGTATTGTAAACAAATTTGCACGCAATTCCAAAAGTCAGTACAAAAACACAAGCTGTTCTTGGTAATTTTAATGCAAATTCTCTCTAAATATTAAGAGGTCATCAACAGTCAACATCATACTTTGTGTGAAGAGCTGAGTGCTACATCCGAACTTCACAAAATAAACCGTTAGGCTTACTTGTATTACTTTGAAACGCTGTTGATTCACTTCGATCTTGGAAATTACTCATTACGCTCACTTTCAAAAACAGGATATTGTCAGTATCTTGCAAATTTTCGATCGTATTTCAACAATCTTCATCAGGCAGGGTCAAGAAAATTGAGTCTTCTGGTGACATTTTCGTCTGCTTGCTCAAAAGAAAAGAACGTCCACGGCCTCCGATATTTACAAGGTAAGCACAACAAGCGGCATGGCCAAGCGGCATTTGCAAGATACTGACAGTATCCTGTTTTTGAAAGTGAGCTTAATGAGTAATTTCCAAGATCGAAGTACATCCGAACTGTTTTGAATTTGGAGCATTGGTGCATTTTCGGTTGCATTGTTGTCGTGCAATGTTCAAGTGCACCATTAACTTCGTGTAGGCAAGGATTGGTGTTAAAAAAAAATTTCGTTTTAATCTCCGGTGTTACGTTAGATTAGTTGAATCACGTTAATAAGTTTTATTTTCTTCTAAAACTTGGTGGCAACTTGTCCTAATACTTTAAGAACGTTGGTATAGAGCCCATTCCGACTAATAATTTCTCCTACTGTACATCCGATTGCCCATTCCAACAATTACCCGTCAGGGGTGAGCAATGCTCAATAATTTGTATTTTTCTTAAGCGGCTGGTAAGACACAACCAACTTTGGTATACAGTGTATGGCTAGCAGAAGACAACTTTGAAGCTTGCTACATACAAATTTTAAAAATAATGCCACATAATTCCCAATACTGAGGATTTAATTTTTCAACAAAATTTACACTATAGGACTAAATACAGATGCAAACCTATTTACGTTGCCTCTTGGACTTGTATGTCAGACTGCCTGGGCGGGGAATCGAATGAAGGACCTTTGAAACCAAAGGCCAAGGTCCTACCGCTGAGCCATACTGACACGGCCAAAAGGAAATGTCCATAGGCAGCTTTTATTTAACACGTGCATATATACATATAAACAAATATTTTCCAAGCTGCCTATGGACGTTTCCTTTTGGCCGTGTCAGTATGGCTCAGCGGTAGGACCTCGGCCTTTGGTTTCAAAGATCCTGGGTTAGATTCCCCACTCAGGCAGTCTGACATACAAGTCCAAAACGCAACGTAAATAGGTTTGCATCTGTATTTAGTTATTTCTCGTGAGCCTTTGGCTTTCCTGTCTTTACACTATAGGAGGTATGACCTGAACCTAGGTTTGCTAACCTAAGCAAGCATAGGCTACTAGCTGAACCCACTCCGCATGCAGGAAGTGGTTGGTTGCTAGTCTGTGGAAGCAGTATCAACGAGGAGTTATTTTAAGTGCTGTCATTAGTTTGTCGCAGCAGACTAAACCAGCAATAAGCTATTGAAACAATGCAAAACGAAAATACAACATGCATGAGCTTTTGTTCTAAAGCATGTGAAATTTTACCGTTTTCTACCAAAGACAATTAATTTATAGTAAGGCTGCACCGATACCAACTTTACCGATCCGATCAGAACCGGTTTTCAAAATTTTGCCGATACCGGTATCAATAACGATATCCAAAATTGAATCCCCAATTTTTCATAAAAGGTGTGGTTTTCTGCAAAGGTCCAATAATCATTAAAATAAAAAAAATAGAAACCCACAGTTAAAACATAGCTAGGAAGATACTCAGCGATTTCCTGAGCAAAACCCGATGAATAGCATGTCGTTATCTCAAACGGTTCCCGAGTTAACGATATTTTTGTGAAAGTTCCAATACCGCTTAAATATCAGCATCCGATCCTATCCAGTATCGGTATTGGTGCAGCCTAATTAATAGTCAAGCCCCACCGCGTGATAATTCAAAAATATATCTAGCAGGAATTGTTTCCCTGTGCAAAATTTTCAGTAATTTGGGTTCATGAACAAGTTTAATGAATTAATTTGCTTTGTCGGAACGTTTTTTTTTGGATTTAACCCAAAAACTTTAGAACAACTCCGGGTATCGTTTTAATTATAGCACCATTCGAAAGCACTCGGAAAAACAATCCTAATGGATATGTTTTAACATCAAAATTTATTATCACTTCTTTTTTGGTAAAATTATCGTAAAACGAAGATAACGCCACGAAAAAAAAATAGGCAAATCGTTCGGCAACAGTGCCAGCCCCCGGGCAACCGTCGTTTAATTTGTGAATTATTAAAATTCGGTTATTAAGATTGTGTGGGTAGTTAGTTCTAGGTAAGATAGTTCGAAAATGTCACATGGTCTACTGTGAAAATTCATTTTAAAGTTGAAAAATCACCTTAAATCGACGCTTATTTTCGCTTGTTTTTCGTGTGATTGTGAAAATAAGCGTCGATTTAAGGTGATTTTTTAACTGTAAGATAGTTCAATAATAGTTGGGGGCGACTTCCATACAGCTCCCATTTATCACACCTTCAATGTCTTTTACGGCGAAGATTACACCTTCAGCAATTGTGAGACCAAGCCTATACTGTCTCCGTCAGTAGGCTACAGCAGAGAATCCGAATAGGCTGGCAAATATGCAAGGACCAATACAGAAAAATGCCCCTTTTGGGTTGTCAGCTTGATTCAACATACCGTACTGTATTGATCATACGGAGGTCAAAAAATGTATCACATCAACCCATTTTAATTACAACTACTTAAAAAACTCAAACAATACTCTTAAAAAATCTAACAACACAATACTCTTAAAAAACTCAAAAAATACTCGTAACTTAACATTTTAGGATCACACATTTCCACCATCATTGGGAATTGTCATTTTTAGTCACTTAATGTCAACGTAAAGGAATCGAAGAAACGCAGCTAATATTAGAAGACAAATCACTAGTTTTTTTTGTTTTTTTAATCTAGGAAAATAGGACTGCCTTTTCTAACTTGGCACGTACGGGCGACACTATCGTTCAAAGAGGCAATCCTTTTTATAAAAATGAAAGTACAGTACACTAGGCCTAGTCCAAATCCAACGGATTACAGAGGAACAGTCAACATATTTCTTCTATTCTATGTTTCTATCCACATAGTCAATATATTCTTTGCCAATAAATATCATGCAAAAGCTCGACGATATGGCAAAGAAGGCTCGTAAGAAGTTGTTATCTGGTAGAATGACTTTAGTAACCGCCCAAAGCAACACCGACCCAAAGTTAAAAATCAATGTTCCGTAAACGCTGAGTCCAATCCGGTAAAATTTGGGAAGAGTAGCCAGTTGTTTTCGATGGTAAAGGTACAATCCAGTTCCGAGATGAGCGTTGAAAAGCAGGGAGTTGGCAACAGCGTGTTTGATTTCAGGGAACACGCTTTGCAAAGCATGAGGGTGGAAAATGTGAACTGCAAACGCCGAGTAGCTGATCCCTCCTGCAGCCGGGACGTACCAGGTACAGAAGCTTTTCTGGCTTAGTTTCGGTGGCCGAAACAATTTTTTAAACTCCTCTACCGGAGAATTAAATATCTTTTTGCCAGCAACTTTTGAGTCTCCTTCCGCCATCTTGTCAATGTGCGCTCCAGGTAAAGGAAAACATCCAGACGCTCTGTGTAGATTGGATTCCCTAGTACAATCGCGCTTTGATGAGGCAGTCTAGAGGACTCTCTCCACAAGTATACAATCGACAATATGGCAGGCTAGCTTTTTCATTAAGTATGAAAAATAACGAAGGTTATAAAATACTTTAATCAAACATAACTTTCATGTCCAACATTGCATTTTATCGCAAGTTAAAATTAGGCTTTAGCTCGTACGCTCATCGCTCGTTTAAAATAGCTCGTTCTCATCGGATCCATGCTCCTGGTAAGATTAGCTTCTGCACGGAAGCCATCCCCAAGTCAGTTGTGCGTTACTGCCATCTGCTGCTAAACGTCGCAACTATCATCAACATGAACTAAGGCCGGTGGTGAAAGAAAATGCTAGTTTCGCTTTGCAGCTTTGTTCTCGCGATATTCGCTAGCTAGCGATACTCCCTCAAGTAAATGGATTTTGTCCTTGAGGGTTGAACAATATATCTAACTCTATGGAATAGATTTAGGAGACTTTGAACTGCAGCCACTTTATAAACATGCTAAGATGAGAATTTATGATGTCACGCGATTACACGAGAATTATTTTTCTATCTAGATAGCCGTATGCTAGTTTTCACTGCTGTGCCCGACTACGGAAGTTTGTTACTTGTTACAAGACAAAACTGGTTTAGTTGCAGGCAGACTAAGAGTAAAAAAAGTTACCAAAAAAATAGCTCATCACTGGCCATAAAACAATAAAAAATATATATACTAGGAAACAGGCTTTGGGTCTATTGTAGGCGGAGCGAACAGATTTTCATTTCAAACTTATATATATAGTTTAATGACGATACCATATTTGTAAAATCCCCTTAAAAATCAGGGTGCAATCCTCATTCAGGCTAAGTTGGGGGTCTTGCCTTTTGGTGTGACGTACTGCTGCTCTTTGCTAGTCTTTTTCTTATTTTGTATGTAGACCTGAGCTACGTACCATATTTATTTTAATAGGCTTTCGTTTGCTGCAGCATTTAGTTTCTGTTTAGTTATTTGAAGCCTCTTTTCACAGCCCACACTAAAGCTGTGGGCCATCGCCGCCGCGACTAAAAATAAACTACGGCAAATATAGCCACCGCTGTTTGAGCTGCCGCCACCAATTATTCATACATTGTTTAAAGCTACTGCTGTGCAAAGTGCAGCCTGCATGTTAAAAAATTAATAATAAGGCATTACTTTGCTTTATTAAATTACTTGAGCCTAAAGACCTGAAAGTCAACGCTCACATCTATCACTTAATCTAGTCCTTAACCAAATCCTTAACCTAAGGCCTGATTTACAGTCCTATACCCAGAACGTGTTCACCACCATACTACTCAAACCGCTTGCCTGCCTACAGAACACCACAACCTGGCGTAGTGAGAAGCCGGCCGCTGCATTGTGCGGGGAGACACCAAGAACCTCTTGCAGGTCGGAGCCCCAATTTAACATATGGTGGCCCTGGTTCCGAGCCCAGTAATGACAGACCAAGAGAAAGTGCACTACAATTTCCTCCTCCGTGCCACACTGGCAGATGGGCGACCCACATAACCCCATTCTAAACGCATGAGGCCTCAGAAGGCAGTGACTGGTCCTCAGCCTGGGGATCCTGCTGCATCCCTCTTGGGGAGACAATCCAGGCTGCGAGTATCCCCGACCGTGGGATGAATACTGTGTAGGGCCCGTCCAACTTCGCCCGAATCCATTCTCGTTACCAGTCTTCTGTTGTTATACTCCTGAGAACCGGGAAGCGATCCCTGGGGGAGACCGGACGCACCATGGAGTTCCGCCTCTCCATGCAACCTCTCCTGGCAAGGTCGTCAGCTACTTCGTTTCTGAAGACCCCAGAATTCCCGGGAACCCACCAAATACCCACACTTACACCCCTCCGAAGGGCACCAGCAAGCTTCAGACCAACTTTAAGGACAATGGAGTGACTCACCTCCAGCGACGTGAAAGCAGATCTGAGGTACTTTAACCCAGCAGCAGAATCGGAGAGGACCCTGAAGCTGCGCAGATGCACAGCTCTCAATGCTTATGTTGGTATAAAACTTGACACTTCCACCCATAAACATTTTGAGGCACACATCTTTATCACCCACTGCATATGTATATGTATATGTATATGTATATGTATATATATGTATATATATGTATATATATGTATATATATGTATATGTATATGTATATATGCATATGTATATATATATATATATATATAAAGTAATAACCATAATAATTGTAGGTTAAAATATGTTAGCTTTTAGCCTAGTTTTAGGTTCAAGCCTAATTTTTTGTTGCCGATTTCGTAAGTAGCAGCAGTAACAATATTGAGTTCGAGAGTTGCCTATTCCTTCATGCAGTACTGTTTCGGTTTCGAGACTTCACATTAGGCAACGAGGAATCTTTAAACTATTAGAGGCAGGCGTATTATTGTTTCGTGCTGTGCTATAAACACGTTGTCTTCAGCTATAATTTCGCTTTAAATATACTGCTTTGCCTTGATACGACGATTTCAGATTTCATATTCAGGATTCCCATTGGTAGTGTAAACGCCACTTTCGTCTCAATGCTGAAGTGAATTTCTCCAAGCATTCTATTTTCAAATGAAACTAATGTGTGTTGTTAGTGGAATCCTTTTGTTTTTTATGGTTGTGTTTCTTCCTGTAGTAGTTAAATGCAACGATCAAATGTTATTGTTTCAATGAGTTACATCAAAAAGGGTTATCAGCTAGAGTGAAGCAACCAAAATTTAATTTGCCATGTTTTTTAAAGTTCTCTTGACTACCACCAGCATGGTGTATGCTTCGTTGGAATTCCTTAACTATTCACGGTTCCAAATTTACAATGGTGAGTGTTAGAAATAAATTCGAAAATGTGTACTTTCTCCCATAATAATTGTTCGATTTACGGCAAATTTTGGCTCAGCAATACTTTTTGGGGTATCAAGCGTTGTACCAAATTTCATTCCAATCCGATCTTTTGTTTGGGCTCCACCCAGACTAAAAATGTGGAACATACCAACGGACCAATCAAAATTTTGCAATTCGTTGTCCGTTATAGGCTACGCTTCGCTCGTTTTACTAGCTTGCTCCGCCAATGATACCTATCCAAAAACAAACATTTTTAGGGATTATCTCCAAGTTTTACCTTTTGAAAATGTGATATCAAATGCCCAGACAGACAGACTTCAAATGGCGAAAAATAAAATTGTAATAAGAAGATAAATAAAAAAACACCAATATGTAGATGCCAGACGCTATGACGGGTGTTTATTCAAAACGTCAAATGTTAATTGAAATACGCGGAAACTGCACAGTAAGCACTTTAAAACAATTTTCATTTAACCATCGGGAGAGTAGGAAAGGAGGTGGGGGAAATGGTGGGATACAGAGGTGAGGGAAGTTATTAGAAGGTAGAAGAATGCATGTAGATTATGGAGGAGAGGTATGAAGATGCCGCTCGGAACATCTTCACATTAAAGTAAAATAGCCACATAAGATGTTAAATGTGGATTTACTTGTTGAAAACCAAATTACATGAGAGCACTTACACACAGCTTACTTGCCGTATTGTATCATTGATGGAGTTCTCTCTCCTGGAGGCATGTAGTGCACCCTGTACCTATCAGTGGGCTATGAACAAGGGATGGTGGTCGTAAGCTGTATCCTTCGGTGTTGTAGGTTCACCATCACAATACCCCTCCTCCCCCCTCCCCCAATGGGTGAGGAAGAAGTGAGAGGTTTTTTTTAGGGAAGATGGAAGGAATATTTGGTCAGGAAAAAGGAGGCGGGCGAGGTGGTGGCCCGTACAATTTGGAAATAGAAGATGGCTAGAGAAGTTGTGTAAGGGTAGGAGACGCAGGTGTGAAGTTCTGGAGATATATCAAGGGTATAAGTAGGGGAGTGAAGGGGAGGCAGCTGGAAACGGGGATAAGGAGAAGGGAAAGAGGGAAAGGAAGCTTCTTGAAGGAGCCTTGACGGTTTTTCTGGAGACCTCGTTTGGGGGAGAAAGAGGAGGAGGGGTGAGGTTGAGAAATTTTCGAGATTGACTGGTACTGTCTCTGTAGAGGAGTTTGAAGAGGCTCTTGCTTTGAGAAAGAACGGGAAAGTGGTGGCAGAGGATGGGCTGCTGTCTGAGTTGAAGGGAATTGGTATTTAGGGCAAAAGGAGGTTGATAGAAAAAATTAATTTTGCTGTGGAAGAAGGGAGTGTTCTGGAGAGTTGAAAGAAGGTAAAAATACATTTGGTTTTTAAGGAAAAGGAGAAATAATATACTACTACTACAAGTGTAGTATATAACCTTTTTATGAGGATTTTAACGAATTGGTTGAGGAAGAAGCTGGAGGATGGGAGGGGGAGCAACTTAGTGATGTTCAGAATGGTTTTTGGATGGGGAGGAGACTGAAAGATAATGTTTTAGTGCTGACTCAGGCGATTTAAGTGGCTAGGAAGGAAGGGGATTATGGCTAGTATTTCTCGATGTGGCCATGGCTTATGACGGGGTGAGATGGGAGCTGTTTGTGGGGGAGCTTCAGAACATGGAGGTTTTAGAGGGATTTGTTCTTCTGCTCAAGAGGATTTGCAAAAGGGGGAGGTTTAGAACCTCTTAGAAAGGTGTGGATTCTGAATGGGTTGAATGTAGAAGAGGACTTTGGCAAGGATGTCTTCTATATCTGTTTCTCTTCCTGGTCTTCCTGCTGGGTCTGGAAGGTGGTGGTGGATACGGGTGGGTGATGGATACGGGGAGGAGGTTCGTACACCGATCTTTACGTTTGCCGATGATGTGGGAATTTTAGAGAGTGAAAAGGAAGGTCTGGAAGTTTTAATGGGGGTTTGCTATGACTAGATAGACGGTATTGGGAAGGGGGAGGAGGAGTGGGGAAAAGGGGGAAGGTGGAGATTTGGATGGGTGGGCATAAGGGTCATGAGAGTGAGGGAGAATGAAGGTATGAATAAAAAGGTGGCACTGTGGTGAAAATTTCATGAAATAGGATGGTGGTCCCCAGGGTAATATTTTATTGGGGAGAAGGGGGTGCTGGTTTTTGAGAGGGAGAACTGGGTTCAGGTAGAGAGATTTCAGGAGGAATTGAAAAGGTGGGCACTGGAGGCCAATCGCTTCACTGCAGTGAAGGTTGTGATTGGAGAAATGGGGTGGTCTGGCTTTAAAGCGATTGAGGCTGTAGCGAAGGTGGGATTTAATAGGAGCGTCCGTCGATTGGTGAAGGATGGGACAATGTACGAACATGTGACTAAGAGTTGTTGTATGAGGTTGGTGGAGAGGACAAGAAGGATGGTGGGAACGTTTGTGACGAAGGGAATTAAAGACATCAGGGGTAAGGGAATATAGAGGAAATGAATTATTAAGGAAGTGGAAACTGAAAGGTGGATGAAAAGAATGGAAGGAAAGTCGTCTACCGGGGTATCGGGTAGAGAAAAATAAAAATGGATGGGAAGGGTGCTATTTGAAAGATTGTGGTAGTGTGCTGTTGTTCAGGGCTAGGGAAAGGGGAGAGTGTTAGAAACCAGAGACTTGACGTGGAGGGAGGGAGGTGAAGATGAGGATACAATGTGTGGATCGGTTGGGAAACAGATATGCTCGAACAAGTGCTGGTTGAGTGCTGGTGGCTGGAGGATTTTAGAAAGAGGAATGAATGGGGGAGGGGAGGAGGCGATTTGCCTGCTCTTGGGCTGGGGGAAGAGGAAGAGTGGTAAAGTGGGGCAAGAGGATTCTGTTGGGATGGTGGAATAGTGTGGCCTTCTAAAAACAGTGGATGCAAAATGGTTTCAGGCATGGAATGCTTTCACACTTTTCGTTTAACCAGCTTGCCAAGAAAATCATTTTCAGACTGATCTTATACTGTAAGCTAAAGTTTCAGAACAAAAAGGTGAGGGAAAAACTAGAGACAAGAACTGATTGTGTCGAGGGCAATTGTTATATATTGTCGTAGCCAAAAAGTGAGAGCCGAAGAGAATAGAAAAAACGTGACCAAGCAGAAAACTGAACATTTTTTAAGGGATGAAATTGGTAAGTTTTTCAAACAAAATCAATCACAAAAGTAGAACAAAACAAGACAAGAACAAATCAGGAACAACTTTCACTGCCTACACTGAAGCCATCCCCACATACGGGACAGGGTATCCCTAACGGTAGGAAGACATGAGTTGAATACACAACTGCTCTTACAATAGGATTGTCCGAAGAGTACAGCCTGGTTAGGAAGGCATATATCCTCCGTCTACGGACTTCCCCATAGGTTGTAAACAACATACTGTCACTGCTCCAGGTAGGTAAGCCAAGCAAGAATCGTAGGCCGTTGTTATAGCACACTCTGAGACTGTTCAAGCTGTCAAGAAATTTCATAACCACTACCCTGGTTCCAGAGTTATGCTTCCAGAGGATCTGGGAGAGAGGGGCTTTGGATTCATTAATGGGAGGAGCTGAGGAAAGGGATGGTAGAGGGAAAGTTTGACCTTGTAGGGGTGGCTGAGACATACCTGAGATATGAGGAAACATCCCCTCGTCAGTGGGAGGGATGGGGTTGGGTGGAGAGAAGCAGAATGTGGGTGACAAGGGTTGGAGGATTGGGATCTTCGTTTGAGAGGGTAGTGGATTGGGATAGGGCAACTCAGCACCTCTGGGTTGTTAGAAAGAATAGGGGCAGTAAGGTAGCCGTTACTGTGGTAAACCTGGAGATTGACGGTGGGAGGGAAGGGTGGAATGTTAACATCCTCAAGCAGATGGAAGAGAAAGTTAGAGAACTCAGTTGGAGGGGAGGGATATCGTCATGCTGGCGTAGAGTAGATAATAGAAATGGGACGTTGTTTAGGAGCAGCATTGTGGATAATAGGCTGGAAGTGGCTAACCTAGGGAAATTTGAGAGGGTGGCCTTTACTTGGGATAGGGGTAACAATGATTCTGTGAGATGAGGAAAGGGGAGGATGGGAACCAGATATGGGGGTTGATGGTCAGGGGAAGTAAGGGGAGGGTGGGTGGGGGGGGGGGGGTTATCTACTCCACTCCATGACCTGGGCGAGGTGGAGGAAGAAGATGGGGAAAAAGTGGAACTTCGGGTTCCAGGATTATATTGAGGTGTTTGGGCAGAAGGTTGAAGAAGAGGTTGACGGATGGGGAAGGGTTACGAAAACTGGGAGGCCCATACGTTGAGGAAGGCGAATGGCCGGTAACAGCGCGCACTACACCTGGAGATCAAAACAATGAAACAATGGTCATGCACCCTCTGCATGGCCCCTTTTGAGGCCAGCAAAAAGGGGAGGTGGAAATCTGAACAAGACCGAATGTACACCCTGTAAAGTGACACTATGACTGCCCTCTTTGCCACCGACTTATTGGACGCCAGCGACTTGAGGCCCCCATGCCGAGCCACAATTCTCTCCCTTACCCCACCCGCATCCAATAGCCAGGACAGCTGCAGGTCCAACCTATAGCCCAGATATCGCACAGAGGTGGCAGCCCTCACAACCGTATCCCCTACCCTAACAGCACCGTCCAGCCCTCGGCAGAAAATCATCAGCTCTGTTTTTGGTGCAGACAGCGACAAGCCACGCTCTGCAAGGAGGGTGACGCCTCTAGCGATAATTCCCTTGAGCGACGCTAAAAGATGGCTCACGTCCGTGCCAACTACCCAAACTGCAACATCAT
Source organism: Lithobius niger (assembly GCA_023313725.1). Classification (NCBI taxonomy): domain Eukaryota; kingdom Metazoa; phylum Arthropoda; class Chilopoda; order Lithobiomorpha; family Lithobiidae; genus Lithobius; species Lithobius niger. The sequence goes on from JAHWFP010241642.1 coordinate 26,660, forward strand.
CCGCATACGCCACGATGTAGCCATGTAGGTTTAGTTCACGGAGGACGGCGTTGATTGCCACCGCAAAGAGAGTTGGGAAAAGAGAACTCCCCTGCGGCAGCTCTCTGCATGTACTCCTGACTCCCACTCTCGTGGCAAACTTCCGGGCACCCAAAAGCGAGAGAATAGCCTCACCCAGAGTCTCGCTGATCACATTGACTGCAGGGCTGGCTTGACCCAAGTAATGTTAACCAAGTCATACGCGGCCTTGATATCAAGGAACGCGACAACAGCCACTTTATGTTCTGCCCATGCCTCTCTGATCCTGGACTCTAAGTAAAACATGGCGTCCTGTGCACCTCTCTGTTTCCGAAAGCCGAATTGGGCATGATACAATTCCCATGCTTCCTCCAGCACACTATTCAGTCTTCCATCCAGGATACGCTCGTAAAGTTTTCTAGCACAGGAGAGCACAACGATTGGCCTGTAACTCGTGACCTGCGTTCTTGGCTTTCCCCTGCCCAGGACGGGCGCAAGGATGGAGAATTGCCATGACTCTGGGACTTCCCCTCCCTCAAAGCATCCCTGAAACACATTAAGCAAACTCCTTCAGGCCATCCACACTTAGATCCTTTAGCTGCCTGTAGGTTATCCCATCACTCCCTGGGGCCCGGTCTGCTCTACAGACCTCAAGAGCAGCCTTCAGCTTGGGTGAGGGGGGCATCCGACTCCGGGGAACCGGACCATTGCTGGAGTGGGAGAGCAGGCTCTTTAAGGGAATCATAAATCAGCGAGAAATTACTGTTGAAGGCCTCAGCCATAGCACCCCCTTTCAGAATACCCCCAGCACGGTTGTCGACCCATGTCACCAAGCTGCATGGGTCCTGCGGCCGAACAAGACCCCAGACATCAGATGGAGAGACCCCCCGCCGTGATTCTCTCACATAGACGCGCCTCAAAGTACTGCTTCTTATGCCTCAAGATGAACTGTGTTTCAGCAGACACCGACAAACTCAAACCATCTCTCGGACGAGAAGTGAGGCTTAAAGTGCTGTCAAGCCCCCATCCGGTCACAAACCACTCTCTTGCACATCTCCGTCCACCAGGGCGGATTCACTTTTCCCTTTCTCCGAGTAGGTACTCTCCTGCCCCCCCCCCCCCCTCTGTTTGCCCAACGGGCGACCCAAGAGGCAAAATTACCTGCGGAGACGACCGGGCGGGTTTGTCTTCCACCCACCATACAACAATCTACCACACACTGATAAAGGGCTATGGGGAAGTGATCACTACCCCGTAGGTCCCCTGACACCTAAAAGGCAAAATGATTTCCCAACCCCTCAGTACATAGGACAAATTCCAGAACCGACTCTTGCAGCACCTCTCCATACCTTCTGACGACGGTCGTAGTGCCATCCTGCACAATGTCTAACTGCTGCCTATCCAACTACTCCGTGATCACCCTCCCTGTGCTGTCACACCTCCGGGTACCCCTACTAGAAGCAGTGATGAGCATTAATGTCGCCTTCCAGGATTAGTAGCCTAGGAAGTGAGTCCAACCGTGCATTCCACGCCAACCCGGTGATGCACCCGGTCGCATGGACAAAACCTACTGCAATCCACCCCCTGGCCTCCCCCCCCTTCCCCTCGGCCCCTCCCACCAGACCAAAAAAATGCATTCCACGCCAACCCGGTGATGCGCCCGGTGACAAGAAAAAACCTACTGTCCACCCCCTGGCCTCCCCCTTCCCCTCGGCCCCTCCCACCAGACCAAAATATTGCATGAATCGTATCCACCCCCGGGCAGGCTGGGTGGGGAAACAGCAAAATCGGAACCGTGTCTCTAACGAACACCCGAATACCCGAATTAGGCGGCCCTGCAAGTGTCGTGCAGACTCCCACAAGGTCCTTCCCCCCCCCCCCCCCACAAACACATTTAGACTCAAGACTCCCTAAGATGTCAAAATCCCTATATACGACTGAAATGTCCTCGAATTTGTTGGCGGCACCCCGCACATTCCATGAGCAGATGTTGAATTAGCGATTAACCCTTAACCCAATTCTACCTCTACTTTCTCACTCTTATCACCCATGCCACACATGTCCGACACCAACTCCATTTCAACCAGGAGGAAGTGACGCACTTTCAGCCACTGGGCTTCCGACACACATTGACGTATCACTCTCTACACCACCCTGCGGTATTGCCTTGTCTTGGCCAGACACTGACGACTTGCGCAGAGGCGAAGATAGCCACTCGAGGCCGCAGGAACACAACAAACAAACAAATTGTCGAATACCAATTCCTAGAATTTCAATTTATTTTCAAGAGCTTTGACCCCAGGCCGCACGCTCTATTCCCCCCCTCCCCCCCAAAAAAAACTACAATCAGTGCCTTACATCGAAATTCCTAGAACGCTATACGCAAAAGAACACTTTTTTCCTTTCCGCCTTGCATTGTTGGACTACTACGTGCACTACATCATTATTGACGTCGGGTGCTTCTTTATTGTCGTGCTCTATTGTTTGTGTATATCATGGCAGTGTGGCTGCGGCCCTCGACATTGTTAGTTCTGCAGGGAAACCACCAGAAACAGTAAGGGGCTGATTTTCAGCACTCGCATGCTAAACAGAAGTGTTACGACGGAAACTGATGAAAAAAAACTCATCTTAAACTTTATTTTCAAACCGACCGAATCAGGCGGGAATCATGCGATAACCTAAGCTTAACAGTTTCTTTAAGGTGATTACAGTATTCTTTTTGGTGTTATTCTTGCCAGAACAAGAAAAAAAATAACAGATATTAGTATTCAAAAACGCTTAAGCGTATAAAATCAGGATGTAAGGGGGCGAGGGATAATCGTCTAACTGGAAAATCGTATAATTGGACGAACGTATAACGGAAAACAGTATAACGGAATATCATCGAACAGGAAATTCGTATAATGGAAAAGCGTCTAAATGGAAATTCGTATAATGGAAAAATCGTCTAATATCCCTGCCTCACTCGCGCTGCCGCGCTCGCTGCGGCTATACATATAACGTCAGAAACCGCAATTAGACGTCAATCCAGTTAGACGTTTACCCATTATACAATTATCCATTATACGATATTCCGTTTATATGCTTTTCCACATTTTTTATTTAGGCAGATTTTAGACAATTATCCCATTAGACGATTTTCCAGTTAGACGTTCGTCCGACGCCCCGGATGGAAGCACGGCCAAGCTCTGAGCTTACCAGTCGCATGGATGTGAGGAAAACTGCAGGGAAACGACCAGAAATGGTCAGGGGCTGCGTTTCAGTACTGGCATGCTAAACAGATTGTGTTACTACGAAAACTAATGAATAAAAAAAAAACGCATCTTAAACTTTACTGACAGTATAATGATAATAAAGTATTCAGGTCTTTGATTTCAAAGATCGTGGTTGAATTCCCCGTTCAGTCTGGCCAAAAACGCAAAAGTTTGCATATAGATTTTCATACCTTTTTTTTTGTAAATAATCCACAGATAGATTGCCTGATGGTTAGCAAGACTATATCACGCGCCAGACGTCCTGGATTCCAGCTTGCCCTCATCCACCCCAGGTTTTTTCGGGAATATCTTAATATCCTAAGAATTTCTATGGAATTACCAAGCAACATTATCCCTCTCTTCTTCTGGCACCATGGCTTCGGCTGGGAACGTATCTACATAATAATAGCTAGTTGCAGAATAGCCAGTGTTGTAAAACACCCATCCGAGCCACCCGGCCTGAAAAGACAGTGCGGAATACAACAAACTCCTCTAATGATGACAGTACTCGATGATTGATTTGATCTGAATTATTCAGAGCATAAGGACTTTAGGTCATACGCTCTACATAGTATCTGCTCAAATCTAACTTAATGCTAACATTATTAGAACACCATAAAAGCTTAGTGACATCCACCAGCCCATCAAACAAGTACTCATAGTCCAAGATGACAAAGAGCAATCGTGATAGGTAATCCATGGCACTGACATAAAGGCGTTGAGAACAAGGAAAATGCATGTACGAAAGAGTGGCATTTATTCACACATCCCAGGGACACATACTCACCTACTCGGCCATTCGATGATTGTAAACGGAATGCAATAAACTGAAAACATAACTTTTAATGGATAAAACAATGCTTCAGGTAATATGCAACTTAACCCTTTAATGCCCATGCCAAACTGAATATTTTTTTTAACTTTTGGGTCGGTCGCGGGATTCGATCCAGCATTCACTTGGTTCGGAGGCGAGGTCGATGACCACTAGTCTGTTGCTGCTCGCTTTACTCGGGGTCCCCAGGGACCCGTCACAAAGCTCGTGCTGCGCGTTGGGACTTAGTTCTTTGCCGTTCAGTAGCCGTCATTTTAAAGGGACACCAGGCTGTAAAGGGTTATTGTCGGCTTGTAGTGGGGAGGAGAAAAAGAGTTATTAACCCTTTAATGCCCATGCCAAACTGGATATATATTTTTTTTAAGTCCCATTGGGTCGGTTGCGGGATTCGATCCGGCATTCACTTGGTTCGGAGGCGAGGATGCTGACCACTGGGCTGTTGCTGCTCGCTTTACTCGGGGTCCGTGGGGACCCCTCACAAAGCTCGCGCTGCGCATTGGGACTTAGTTTTTTGCCGTTCAGTAGCCGTCCTTTTAAAGGGACGCCAGGCTATAAAGGGTTAATACTAAACTGCTGGCTACAGGTTCTGTCGTTGTAGACGATTAAAGTTATAGGATTAGTGAAACTCGGTTAAATATAGAAAGCGCTTTACTTTCTGCCCAGAATCAAGTATAAAAACAGCACTCACGAAGTCTCGGAAAGGATCAGGGTCATGCTGCGTGACGCCGGCTTAAGCCACATCACGCTGAATGCGGTGTCGTTGTGGACAATTCAAACAAAAGGATTAGTGAAACTCTGTTATTAAAAAAAAAACATGACAAAGCAGGCGGGCTAAGGTTTGGACTTTGCTGTACAAAGGCGTATTTATTTATTTCCGGTGGCAACATCCATATGAAAGTGCTTGGAGTCCGGATCAGGGGACGTGCTGATCGAGTGAGCGAAGTGATCGAAAATCAGCGCTTGTTTGCCTTTGTGAGCACAAACACATAGACGGGATACACGCCTTCGCAACGAACACATGAAAGAGCAAACCGTCCGAATTTTGCAAACGGTGCATCAAACACCACCCGTGCTTTCAGCTAGCAAAATCTTAAAAACCCACTGACAGACCCACTCGCATTGAAATACAAAGTACTGTTTGAAAACTCGAAGGCTTAATTCTTGTTTAAAAACTATATTTGAACCATCGTATGAAAGTTGTTAGTTTTAGCTCTTTGGTAAAGGGCGGTTAAATTCAGTGACGCGTGCTTGCACACCAACGCAGTGACCCAAAGCAAAGCAGTGAAGCTTTTGTTAAAAAATAAAAGAGGAGCACCAAAGCTTAAAAGTTAATGGACAGCATTCGCTTTTCGTTGCTATTATTTACAAATGTAACACGGCAGCAGATTAAGTCAAGCTCGGCAACAAAACAATAATTAGTGAGGCACTAGAAAGTGTGTCATGGGTAGGAATTTGCTGTTGTAGCTCGTTTTGGTCTATTAGCGCATCCCGCCACTTAGCGTACTCACTGGAATGGAGATTATTACAAACCAAACCGGAAGTCATGTCCCAATTCGAAACAAACGTCTACGTACTGCGCAAGCGCAACTCCCAAAATTTAACCCGAATTTCGGTCGATCCAGTAAAGCAGTCTTGCAACGTACCATCGACGGACTTTAAACCAAAAGACACATAAGGTAAGAGAAAATGGATCTCTTCTGTAAAATTCGGATTCGCCAAAATGACATGGTTCGGGTTCGAACCAACTAATAGTTACGTTGTCAGCAAACCTTAATAGTCGTGGTACCAACCACTGGGGGTGTGCTTGCTCGCATTGCTCTTGTTCCCTGGGGATTCCAAACAAAGCCGCGACAAAGCTATAGTGCTGGGTGTTAAGACTTACGTTTTTCTTTCCCGGTTAATTTTCCTAGGTTTTCTTCTGGGCACTATTCAGTAAAGAATTAATTTACTATTGTGACTTAATCAACTATTTAAAATGAGCAACAACATTAGTACTTTGTTTCTTGATATTCATTAAGTGCCTTAATTTATTTCGCCTTGTTTTAGTGAATATCTAATTGCTTCGTAGAGAAACTAAACTGAGCCTGTTTGGTTCCACCAACCTGATAACATTTTAGACTTAGGCACCTGTTACCAACGCCCTGTGTAAATGAAATCAAAACACTAATTAACAGAAGAAAAAACGGCTTTGTCGTTTAGAAAAAGATATTAAAACTCTTACCCCCAAACTCTCGGCTGTGAAGGTACACAAATAAAAACGGATTAGAGTTCACCCGAACGCAACGAACTGTAATTTGAACTCCAATACCAGGGATCAAAGACTGTTTTTACTCAATGAGTATGTCAGAAAGTGAACGCAGTTTGTGTTTGAAATGTTTAATATTTGTATGTAAGGAGCGCGTGTATGCGTCTGCGTACTACATGTTTATCAACGCACTTAATTTGTGTATTATAAAGGCTTTTTTTTTTAATATTTGTCTGTGTTTGTTGTTTTATATTTTAAGTCTGTTTCGTGTCTGTTTTGAAAATAAAACACTAATGAGGAATCGTCGGCAATTTACTTTCTGCTTCTGCCAGACAAAACAAATAATGACGAAGCCACTGGGCTGAAGGTTTGGACAAAACCATTTGTACAAAACACGTTAAAATAAACAGTTAACTAAGAAGATTTTCTTTCTTTCTCACGAGTTCTTTAACCTGGGAGGGGGGGGGGGGGCGGAAGTAGAACCTCCTCCGCTATCAAAAGTTGGAAAATGGACTTCAATCGGAAAAAAATGGTAGGCAGGATGAAACTACCAAAATCGAGATTAAAAAGGAAGAAATAAATAAAAAAAAAAGGCAAACTGGGCTCTTATCGGGAATTTCATCCTGCACACATCCCCCCCCCCCCCCCCCCAATGTTTTGTCTTCGATACGCCCCTGTTGATTGCTAGTTGTTTTGTCTGCGTTCTGCAACAATGACACCACTAGAATATAGAATCAGGCTACAAACAGGTCGACAATCGAAAATTAAAAAAAGTCGGAGGAATGAGGTTCACAAATAAATTTCTTGCAGGGGGGCCAAATACGTGCAGTTTCGCCACTGGATAATTCCTAGAGTGAACAGACAATTTAGTTGTTTCACTTATAAGGCTTAATTAAAGTTAAGAAACCCAATGATTCGTTCACCTACATATATTTTTTTCATAGAGTAGCTTATTTTCAGTTTTTGTTAGTTTTTCATGTTTTTTTTTTCTTTATCGATGTGCGTTCAAAGTCATACCAAATGTTATTTCTTGTCATACTTTATTCTATGCTATAATGTTCATTGTTTCATAACTTATTACTTCTGTTTTGTATCTGTTATCAATTCACTCATTGCCAAATTATATTGCTCTATTTTTCTGCTGGAAATACTGCATGCATATAGTTGCATACTTCAATCATGTCAGATCTTAATCCAGGTTACATAAATCTTGTTTAGGTTATATAAATTTCTACATACAGTATTTCGTTCTACTTAATTAACTTATTTACTTATATCCCCCCCGCCCCGCCCTTTTTTTTGTATAATTGCACTAGGCCTTTTACTTACGAACTTCTGTTTTTTTTTTATACGTAACCGTAAATCCTGTAATGCTCTATACGGTCGATTGAATTTTGTTAATAAAGTAAAGTACATTAAATGTTCTATTAAACAAACTTCCATCATAGCATCTTCTTAGCTGCAGGTAGCTTAATTTCTCGTCGAAATATTCAGTTATCTTTTATATTAGGAATGTACAACTTGCAGTTTGAATGCTGATTTCACGTGGTGCCACAAGCAAGGCAGTTTCATAAGGCACGTGCGTTCATTTAGCCCCGTTTATTAAACATAAACTTGTTTCATCCCTCCCACCTTCTAAGATCAAATCTTCTCCGTCATTCAAACAACTTCCGGATTGGCCTCCTACGCATGCGTGCATCGAGGCTCTTGGCCTTTTTTTCTTTTCATGATCCCGAAAAGGAAACGAGCACTTTTCCTTGCTGGCAACTTTCTTCGCTAATCAAGCACATAACCTTTGCTTCTAGACAACTTGATGAGCTTTCAGAAGGTTTGGGAGGCTACAATTCGGGTCATTTGCTGTGATAAGATGTAGGTCGAAGAGAAGAAAAGAAGAAGAAAAAAAGAGTGTTAGAATGTGGTGTTGTTGAAGAGATTATGGCCAAGTCGTTAGCCTTTCAGATGAAACTGCAAACGATGAGCAGTATTGGACAATGAAATTAACGCACCACCCACCAAACTTAAATCGCTAACATACAATTTTAAGTTTACGATGAGATCGATGTCAATGTTATTTAAAGTTTTGTAGTTATGGCAATGGACTACGATCGTTAGTGGATAACTCATCTGGCCGCCAGACAAAACCAAAACTTTTTTTCGTCTTTTTAGCCTTCTGTACAACCGAAACGGCTGAGAAGACTATAGCAACGACTTTGTCCGTTCGTCGCCTTTCTCAACTCCGGAACGGTACCAAATAGAGACAAACGGTGGTTTTCAGGAGGTTAAAACCGGTTTTACCATCCCGGCAAAAACGGTTTTTGCCATGTTTTTGCCACTTTGGCCAAAAATATGGTAAAAATCGACTTGAAGTCAAATTTAAAAAAAAAGGTATGCCCCAAATCACATATTGGCAAATTATAAAAGCTCCCCCGAAAACTTCACATCGTTTACTTTCAAAATTCATATTCACTTCTTATTTGCCTTTTATACGCTTATTTTCACAGTAAAATATATTCTTCTTGCAATATCTATGCCAATTTATGCAAATGACTGTCGAAAATTTGTATAGATATTGTGAGAAGAATACCGTTTACTGTGAAAATATGCGTATGAAGCAGCTTGCTGGTTTTGCCAGTTTTAGCCGGGTTAACCGGAAAAAAAAACCCAGTAAAAACCGTGTTTTTTCCACTGTCTCGGCAGCAGCAAAAACTCAACCCTGGTTTCCACCATTAGATTTAGCATCCAGAAAGTAGTTAAAAGGAATAATGAAAATCGGAAGTATGAAACGAAAATGTTCGACATGAGGCCGGAAGTAGCCGACAAGTGAGCCCATCATGTATGGAACAGTACCAGAGAGAGTTTTCACCATTAGATTCAGCGTACAAAAATTCTTTAAAATGAATAATAAAAAAACGGGAAGTGTAAAGCGGAAGTGGCCCGAAAGTGGTGGAGGTGTACAGAAGACTGGTTGTGACTAGGTTGTCGCTGCAGCCGCCTGATTTTTTTATTACGATGCAAGGAAGAGCTAGGCTACATAATTTCTAAGCTTAATCACGCCTAATATACCATGCTTTTTATATATATCTTGAGTTCTAATGTGGTTTTTAAACAAAATTTTACTTTTTGTTTTGTATTCTTTGAATTCTCATTATTTAGTACTCTGCAGCAAAAAAAGGGGCCACGTCATTCAGAATATTACTAGAACTAAATTCACTTGTCTTTATAGGTGCTTCTAGTAGTTTAATACATAAATACGGATCATAAGCACCTATTTACGTTTCCTTTTCTGCCTGATTGCCTGAGTGGAAATTGAACCTACGACCTTTGATACCAAAGGCCGAATTCCTACCGCTCAGCCATACTGACACGGCTTAGTAGTTTAAATCATAATGTAGCAGTTGATCTGGTCGGTGACTGGAAAGGTGACCCTGGTAAAGTCCCAGTCGGTGCCAGCTAGAGTAGTGTGAGTGACTATCAGCCTCCTTCAATAGCTATGGGATCAAATTTGAGCCGATTCGTCTATACCGGCATCAGTTTGCTTTAGATGACATAGGGTTTCAACAAATCTGTGCGGCCAAAACAAAAATACATATTGAAGCAGAACATGTACTATTTATTGAAACGCCGGTTGTACGTTTGCTCAGAATAACGACTTCATCGTGTGAGTTTCGCAACGTAACGTAACGACTGACGGAATTTATACTTCTGTTTCTCACTGAAAGCAGCTGTCGAAAAAGAGATTACGTCTACTCAGGACTGTTATTACGATGTAGAGCGTTTGAAGACAACAATTTTTTTCTTCATAATTGTTCAGACACAGTTTGCGACATATTTAGACCAAACCTATTCGCTCAAGATAGACAGGTATCGCTATAGATTTAGGTTACAATTATGCATGATAATGGCAGCGTAGTGACATGGTTGTAATAAACGTTGTAGCAGTTATACTTTCTCCCTGAATGTAGCCTTCCAAAAACGGAATTTTCGTTTTCCATTTTTGTTCAACATCTGTACTGCTTAAGACTGTAGTACGTCTGTCGTCTGGTAACGTTTGGTAACAGCACAGCAACGCAAAGATGTAGCCAACATAGGCAGTAATGGTTAACGTCAAACTCCAATCCCGTGTGGTTGGGTGAAATCCAAGACCCCTTTATCACCCGTTGTATTTGAAGACCCATTCCTTATAAGGTTATTTGTGACGGCATTCTGTCTCAATCGTGTAGTTTGCCTATTTCCTCCTTCACGCATTTGTAAAATCATTCTTGAAGTATGCGCATTTAACTGCACTGCAGTTGTAAATCAACGTTCAATGTTTAATCTGCAAAAAATATAGCAAACAAGTAATCGCCTGAAATGAAGCGACAAAACTTACAGTGAGAAGATAATAAACAAATGGGGCGTCGGACGAAATTCTAACTGGAAAATGACGTAATGGGATAATTGTCTATTATCTATACCTAAATATAAAATCTGAAGATCATTGAACCGGAATCTAGTATAATGGATATGCGTATAATGGATAAGCGTCTAACTGGACAATAATATAACTGCGGTTTCTGATGTTATATGTCTTGCCGCAGCGAGCGAGGCAGGGACATTAGACGATTTTTCATCATACGAATTTCTTGTTAGACGATTTTCCGTTATACTACGTTCTTCAATTATGCGATTTTCCTGTTAGACGATTACCCCTCGCCCTTAAACAAACACTCGTCCCCGGATACTGAGACGGGGGTTTGTTTATTACACTGATACCTGGGAATTTATCACTTGTTTTTCATTCTGATTTTTTTGGGGGGTGGGGGGACTCACTTTGACGTTCGCATAAGAAGTCAGCAATCAAATTCTGAGCTCTAAACCATAAACGATTAACTTCTTAACTGCCGGGGTAAAAAACTGTCTAGAATAGGCTAAAATAGAGAGCATATAGCTGCTGGAGGAACCTGGAAGTCTTTCTAACTACCTGACAGTGACAAACAGGTCTAGCAGGGACTTCGTCATTGTGGCTGAGCGGTTACCGAGTTCAGCTAAGTTAGCTAAAGAGATTGATCTTGTCGGTGTCTGGAAAGGGGAGCTGGTCATAGCCCCAGCCAGTTACTGCCAACTGAGTAGCATGAGAGACAACCAGCCTCCTTTAGAAGCTGTGGGATCCTTTCTGGCCTATTCTGAAGAAATTATCTCGCCACCCTGATGATTAGAGGGGCTCCCCTACTTGAATTTCGGGTTTTCACCGGTCTAGTAGACTTAAGGTTCAGAATTTGAGCCGGTTCATTCCGCTATACGACAGTTAGTTTGCTTCAGGTAACACAAAACTCCAAGAAATTTATACATATATGAAGAAGGTACCGTTCAAATCAGCATATCACCAGATCACAAGTAGTTAGATCGAGCTATGCACTGTTCAACCAGCACAACTCCTAAACGTCATTTTTTTTATACAAAATACATTCAATACATAAATAGATAAAAAGATTGTTTGCAGGCAAACAAACAAAAAATTGAAGAAAGTTAAGTGAAAAATTAGGATTTTACGCCAGCCAACCAATTTCGAATGCAGTAGTTGACGATTTTATTTTATATTCAAATTGAGTAAGAAAATTCAATAATCCAGCTGCAAAGGAAGCTTTGGCAACTGCAAGTGAACAACAGATTAATTCTGAAGTCGCTTTGCAAACTAAAAGAAAAATTAAAAAAATGGGTGTACCCAAAATTATCTAGAGAAAAAAAAACATTAGTTCATTGGTGACAGTTTGTAAAAATTCAATCCATTTAGCTGTGTGAAAAAAAAAGTGAAAAAATGTGATTCTGAAATGAGGAAAAAATGTGAAAAAGAATGTGAAGACGATAACATGCCTGAGCTTGCTACGATGGGTTTATGATTTAACATTTGTAAACCTGCCTTCACATGGATGAGAATTAAACAATATTTCAAAAGTTTTAAGACGAGATCAGCTGTTGAGTGCAACAAAAGTAGGCCAGACATGGAACAACCTGTATTTTCTGTGCCTCCTCCTTCTTTTTTTTCATGCCTGCAGGGATTATGATTCATACATTAAATAAACAAAAAGAAACACCAAACAAAAAATAAAACTAAGACAGTTGGAGTCAAAAGGCAGGTCAAAGGCAAAATAAAAGAATGTATATGAAGTGGGGGTGGGGAGCGATGGTGAGAGAGAGAGAGACAGATATCATTGATCAAAATTGCTAATTGCTGTTCGGCATTTTTCACCAAAGAAGATGGATTAAGTCCTAAATTATTCTGACACATGCAAAGCGCCACTTCCTGGAAGATAGCCATCACTAAACAACCAGTCACATTACGACCCTGAACAGTAAGTCGAGACAGCGATAGGAATAAGATTTTTTTCTACGTAGACTCGCGTGTCTTTTGATATGATCTGAAAGCATCAACGACAATAATCATAAAGTTAAAGGTGCTTATACACGGCTGTGACGTCACGCTAACTCAACGCCACGCTAAATTTCCGTAGGTTAAATCCCGTTAACCAACACCGGAAATGTGCTTTATTACAAAAAGTGTGGTCGGTTTATCAAGTTATACAACACTTTTGCCGATAACCCACACTTTTGCTGATAACCCACACTTTTGACACTTCCGGATCAGGCGACCGGGAACGCACGCACCAACAACTAAATACAGCGTGCAAAAAAAATACGTAACGCAATGAAAACGCACAAAACTAATTACTTAAAATGAATGAAATCCGATCCTGCAAACTCTCACATGTCTGACCCATATCTAAGCTTGTTCACTCGCGTTACCTCCCCCCCCCCACTCCCTCCCTCCCTCCACAAACTGAAATGTAATGACCTTCATTCATACCCATACCCTATTACCGTATTTTTTTTAACAATTCTCAAACTACAAACGCACAAAATGAATTGCGTACCTTCTCAGAATGTCCTAGCAACGTCACTGTATCCCTGCTGTCGCACATATCGAATTATTCGCTCCAAACACGATAAAGGCTTCGATAAGAACGGACGAGGTTCGAGCGAAAAACCAAACCCAGCTTGCCAACCGACGCTTGTCTAACTCCTCCTCCCCCCCTCCCACCACAAAGTTTGACTCATCCGTCTATCACACAACTTCCCCCTTCGCAAACTAAAATGGTATGACCTTCATCCATATCGAGGATGCTGATGATCAATGTTTTCTTGAAGCAATTTTCACAAAACACAAACCGGTTTTAATTAAATACGAGTTAGCTTGACGTCCTGACCATGATATAAATCAGTTATAGTTTATAACCGGTTGGTTATCGATTTGTAACCCACGGCTGGGATGATTTGGCCGGCGAGACATGCAAATTACGTCTTAAATCTATGTAAGTGTTGTAAATGCTATAATTCACGTGGGATTACAATAAAATGGGGAAAAACTGTACGCTTTTAAATAAAACTGATAACACTGTGTATGTTTGACGTAACCTGAATCGTGTCTTTTTCGTTATTGCAAAGTCTTTTTCACGGCGACAGATTCATGTGAAAAGGCTAAGCTGCTTTTGAAGTTTTTTTTTATTTACAAAGGTTCTTGTCACAGACAAGAAGCCCGTAGCATTATAACTCAAACCTACTGTCATGTTACAGATGCTGAGAGCTACAGTTCTTGAAATTTTCAGCTTTTTCATGATTATGTATATGAACATGTCAGCAATATCTTACGCGTCGATCTTTACAAACACAAACGTTTTTATTTATTGTTTGTTAGAGAACAGAAATCTTTTTTTTAGCTGGTGTATTCCACTTTTTAGTAGCAAGGCTCTCAGTTAACCTGAACTTTTCATTAAAAAAAATTACTTACATACCATGGATATAGGAAAGAGACGGACATCTACAGCCATCTTGAATTCTTACCATGAGCTTTTCAAACACAAACACCCTCTTTAAAAAATTTTATGAAAAAAAAAACCGTAAATTCATCAGGTATCGCATAGCAAAGAGTTATGTACTAGACAGCTGCCTGGCATAACACAGGCCTTCTCCAGGAGCGGCATGAAGAAGGATTCTCCAACACAATTCTGTCATTTTGTTTAACGGTTCGTACTGAATCCTGATCCCACGCGACCAGTTATCGAACTAGTGACCGTTTTTACTTTTGCGAAAAACGTACGTTAAAAATTACGCTTTGTAGGGTTTCATCTAACACGTTCTAGTGAATAATGTCCCCCCCCCCGCCCTGCAAGACGAAATGTGGGGTCCCCCGTGTTATTGTGGGGTAAATTCAGAAATCTTCGGTAAAGTATCGGTACCAGCTATTTGTTGTAGGCTGCATTATTATCATTTTTCATGAAATATACATAAGAAAATTTTAAAATTTTTCCTAGGGTGTTTTTAATTTTTTTTTTTTAGTTTTGCTGGTCAGCTAGCTCATCAAGACTTAATTTTGTGATGACTCGTAAGAGGAATCAGATGGCGTTGCAGTCAGCTTGGCTGGCCGGCATACTATGAAAGATAGCCTACCTGCTGGCCAGGTTTTTTCAGTGGTCCGGCAAGCTGTCCGTTTGGTTCGACCTAACAGCTTGTGAATCAATTTGTTTGGAAAATTCGGTACTTAAAAAAGTGACATTTTTCTTCTACAAGCTCAGAAATTTGGGCCCTCGTTTGAACGGGATTCCCCCTCCCCCCGCCCTTCCGGGGGCTGCACATACAGTCCTGGTCCAAGTGTGTTAGAACTAACGTTTAAACGAACTAAATGCGAGAAAAAAGGTGGACGATTGTTTCTCGATCCAAGGCCGACTGGAGTAGAAATTGCGTGTCTTGCCTCCCGACTTTACACCAGTTCTCGCACGTGCCAAAGAGGTAAAGCCTCTTAGCATTGCTTTGGTGAAATAATATTTTGGCAATGTTCAATCAAGTGGCTTGGAGCCTGCTGCTTGTGTCCCAGACGGCCTTGTGCAAACGGTGGAATACAAATCGAGAGTTACAACTCCCATCAGCATTTAATCCTGCTAAAACCAATAACGGGGGAAAATCGAACCAAACCTAAGACCTTTCTATCGGATGCCACCATCCCGATTGTAATGTTTTTTAACCTTTTGCTTTAGTGTGTTTATTATTTGAATCCTTATCTCGACAGATTGATAGATACAAACGTGATTCCTACAAAGACCTCCAGTTGAATACCGTAGGGGACTCACGGTAAACCAGTAGTCAGCAATACTGACTCCCTTTGGAGGTCCAGTGGTGTTGGCCAGGATTTTTGCCAGAGCCTTTGGCCACGGGACCTACACAGATGGAAATAGAGAGGGCTTACTTCGTCTGTGACACGTTTAAGTCTGAGAAGAGCTTCCTGGTAAAATAATTTTATGTCATGGATAACTTAAGCAGCATAAACCTAAAGCATTGCCCATTACACTTTGAATATACAACTTTGAGACAACTTTGAGACTAAACGTTTGCAGACATATGTTTCGAAAGATAAGCCTTTATACCATTCGCTAGCTGTGATATGCAGAAGAGTATACTTTGCAGGTACCCTTCATTGATGGAATTTAGCAAACCTAACCTTCAAAACTGAAGTCTTTGACCACTCATTTAAAAGTATTTTCCCCTTAAATCATATTAAAGGATCCTGTAAGTCAGCAAGAGAAACTGGCATGTGGAGTTGAACTGTTCCATTTTAACACTACCAGAAATTTTTGAAGTTGAAAAAAGTCTTGTAAAAGGAGAGCTAAATCCTGCGATGGAACAGGGAAACCTCCGATTTTGGCAGGGCCGGCAGAATGTTCAGAGTAGTCAGAATCCAAAGCTGTACTAGCTGGATAGTCTTTCATGCTACCCTGATCAATAGATACGGCAGGGACTTTCCGAGGGTCCAGTTACGCAGGATCGCGATGGTGGTGGGGGGAGGACAAGGAGGACAATTTGCACGTGGCTCGTGGAATGAGGGGCTGGGGAATATCAACTAGATCACGGGAGTCGTGTGCCATCCGTCGTGTTTTTTTTTTTTTTTTCTTAATTGAGGCAATGATGAAAGGTGAGAAAAAAGCTTTCGGGAAACGTATTTCGTATAATCGAGCGTACGCTAAGTGAATCAAGTTCAAATCGTGCACACATATAGAGCAGTGACATTTGCCGCCATATTGGCACCAGATTGTCACCAGTATGGGTTTTGGAGGGCTTAACTACAAGGTGCACTACATAAAAATGTAGGGAAAAACAACGGAAGAGCGGATTTCTTAGGCTTAAAATAACGTTGTTTTCTCCAACAACAAAAATCGCGCGTTTTAGGTCTAAGAAATCACTCTTCACAGCATCGGCTTCAGTATGACGCCCTACTGTTTCTCTCTGCAGTGCCCCTTGCAGCTAACCCATTAAGGCTCCAGCATAGAGTTATAATACTACGTCGTGTCACTGTTCTATACCTTTGGCAGTGCGCAGTACTGTGTATGGGCGGAAGAGACTGTAATTTGCGTGCGAACGATCAACAACCTAAAGCTTTCACCAGTCAGAATTGCCGGAAACTCACTGTCAGAAAATACCAAAAATTAGACACGCTGTGCACTCGATACTAGTAAGGTCGACGCACAACACCCAAAAAAAGGAGGCCCCCGATACCCTGTTCACATATCAAGCCCGTGTAATCCTGTCATTGGCCCTGTAGTTACGGCCAAGCTCTGATCGAAACACTTCAAGCACTCTGAACACCTAGTAGAGAAAACGAGAGGAGTGACCGAGTTATAGCATTAGTACGACTGGCGGGTGTCTGCCCTACATTTTGTAATCATGTTGACCAGACCTGCTCTTTGTTTCTTTCCCTCTTTGCCTGGGGCGTCTCTCTTCAAATGACCAGGCTTTCGACCTTCCGTCTCTTGAGCAACACCGCGTTTCTCTTCCTGACCTTCTCCGCTCACTTTCTCCACATCAGAAACCGACTGCCGCCACTGCCACCTCCGTCGTGAAGCAACTTTGCAACCATTGACTGTTGCAATCTTTTACAGCCCATAAGGCATCGCATGTTTACTTACATATGCAGCTAACGTACGCATACAGCCACCCAAAGGCTGATTTATGTTGCTCAAGGTTGGGATCGTTTGAGAATCCCTTTCATGAGAAGGTCAGCGTACGGCTTTCGCAGATATTTCCTTTCACGCGAATTTTTTTTTTTTACACATTTCAATTACAAACATGTAAGGATTTTTTTACGATCGGCACGTGTTGAGGCACCTTGGTGTTGAAGGTCATCTCGCCCGTAACCCATGGCAAAGCATGTAGATTGAAGTAGTCTGTATTCCGACCTGCGAATCCCATTTCACCGAAATAAAGCTAGGCGTGACTTTCAGTAAAAGGGAGGAAAGCATCTAATAACCCGCGTGCAGCACGGTAATTACTAGTTGCCACTAATACGGTTACATATTTAAAATTTCAGGCTCTTTTAATTTTAACGATTTAGTAGCAGAATAATCGTGTATCGTTTTAACTATCGTCTAAAGCTTCTCACCGTAAAGTTTGATCTCGATCCCTCGTGTTAAAGCGAAAATGTTGATGCCTAATATCTCCGCCATTTTTTTATATTTTTATTTTTTTTATTTTTAAGTCAGGTTTAGTATACTAGCCCATACGGCTTTCTTAGCACTCACAGAAAAAAAATTATTAAAATCCGTTGGATTAGATCGGAAAGCAGAACTCGAGATGGAGTCGTGAAACTTGTGTTTGACTTGTTCTTATTGTTCAGACATATTTGTACAACCCTCTATATACAAACGAAAATTCTCGGTATGTAAAGCTGGTTTTAGCCTAATTTATAGATATGGTTGGACAGATTGCGCATTTCTAAAAATAATCGCAATTAGTCACGTAGTTCCTGTATTATGGAGCAACACACCCACTGATTCACTGTTACCAAGAGCTAATGACATATACCACGTACGTATTACATTCCTGCTGTTACAAATTGTTTTGAAATATTGTTATTACGCAACAGTGCCAACGCTACCCATATGGCGTAGGCAAAACAATTTATTTAATGCCAGCAATGCTAACGTGCCAACAATTCTTGTGCTTTTTGAGGCAATGGGAAGAAGAAGCACGTTTTGCCGAATTAGTAAGCTAGAAGCCGTGAATTCAAAACAGCGACAAAAACTCGCCGACCAACAAACGAACTTGCGTTGAATGAGCGAGCATAGCGAGCGAAATGTAGCAGTGGCGTGTACACCATAGAGTCAGACTGGCAGGTGCCAGGGGCCCACCTGCGTTTAGAGCCCCTGCTCACCCACCAAATGCCAGCACCATTGCTGAGTATATTGGGTCCAGAGTTAAGGATTTTGCATAATTTCAATGTGTATTTTCAAAAAAATTCTCAACTTCTGGGGGGGCATTCCCCCAGACTCCCCTTCGGCCGCACTATTATCAATGTCCTCCCGCACAGGTCCCACCTGTATTATTGTGCCAGGAGCCCACCCTAATCTGTACACGCCACTGAAATGTAGCGGTCTTCTACCGGCTGTTTACATCATTAATGAAGCCCCCATCGACTACAGAATGTCAAAGAATCACTGATCAGTAAAATTAATGGGTTCGTTTCATGTTTAGGGTATGGTCTGACCGAACCGCGGTCAAAACAGGTAGCACACAAACAAGATTTCCTGTAAGGTTTCGATATCACAATGTTAACGTAGTGTTTATTCCACGTTATACCATACAACTGTATTCATAACATTAGCCACAGATAGCCCCGATAGTTCCAGGATAAAGAAGAGATAACATGGGAATTTGTTTCATTGCGTTTAGGTAATCGTTGGACGCTGATCAAGTGAAAACAAAGTAGCCTGGAATTAGTGTTAATTCGATACACACATTGTTGCACAAACTTCATGCGCAGTCGCACACCTTTACTGGTGTCATTTTGTCACCTTGACAGAATAAAAGCACTAAATGCACTAAAAGCACAGTTTTCGGAATATATACCAATCCTTCGCAAATTTGGAATCGCAAATTTTTCCCTCCAGGGCCATCCGACATAAATAGCTACCACCTCCGCTCTACAAATCACTTCTTCCCTGCTTCGTTAAGAAGAGGTCGTCCCAGTTCAGGTTTTGCGCTGACTGGGCTTCACTTTTTATCTTTTTTAACTTTTTATTTTTTACCTTTTACTGCTCTGGCTTGCTTTTCTTTAAAATGGGAAACCATTTAAGTGTATCTAGTGACTTGTAGCTTATGCTACAAAATATATTTTTTGCTTGACAACAGGATGATAAATCCCGAAACGTCGCATTTTATTGTATACATGTGCACTTGCTGGTTTTTTTTTTTAATTTTTAAACGTTAAATCATTTTGTCACCTTAACGACACTTGTTACATATGACAGTTGGTTGTTCAGTAAAGCCGTTCATGCAATGGCCCATTACTATACGACACCCACACTCGCTAGTTGTCAGCTTATTTAAGTTGTTCAAAAGTAAATCAAAACAATTTGAATACAGAGTTAAGGCCTAATGTGAACTAAACACTACAGTAGCAATGTGTTTACAAACATTATAGGAAAAACCTAGGCTGAATGTTCTCTTTTCCTGTTGCGATCTCGGTTCGATTAAACCTCACCACAAACGTCAACCGAACCCGTTTTTCTTTCCTAATTATAGTTTTAGCACCAATCGCATATCTTTCTTAAACAGTCTGCATTTATGATTTATTCCTTATTCTTTTTTAATACCTGGTGAATAGCCTCTCTTTTCGTTTCCTAATTTCTTAGCTTGCTTCTTTGTTAATCTGGAATAACGACAAGGAAGCAACCGTGACGTACTGGCGTGATACACCGCCATAACACATGTTTGGTTTGAGGATATCTTTACTAATGCATCGACACCTTATTTTCGATATTATCAACAGATAAATCAATTGTGTGATGTTCTATCTGTAATTCCTACTCCTTACTCCATAAGGAAGTAGAAGCTACAAATGATGAAGTTAAACACCTTACTTATCTTTTGAAAGTCTTGCAAGTGGTATCGAAAGAAAAAGGTGAAAAAGGCAATGAATTCTTAAAAAACAGACACCATATATTGTTCGTGGAGAAGCTGCAAAATATGACTTCCCGTCATGAAATAAAACAACAAGCTTTAAATAAAGTTTCTAATAAAACTAATTTAACAGTAGAATTATTAATAGCAACCGAAGAACACAATGAAGGCAAACAATGAACCCCTAAAGGATAACAAGTGAGCGAAAATAATGAAGAAAAAATTCTTGTGACGTCATCAGTCCGGATCTTTGGGTTGAGTGTTCAGTACACTACACCATTTTGCTAACTTTATACACAATTTACAGCAAGATTACGGAGGTCCTTCCCTTCGTTATTCCTTTTATTTTAACACTTATTCAGCCACAAGCGAGCGCCCTCTTAAGCTTAACTATTCTTTCCACACCCCAAATAGAGCAGTGACATTTGCCGCCATATTATATTGGCACCAGTATGGGTTTTTGAGGGCATAACTACAAGGTGCACTACATAAAAATAGAGAGAAAAACAACGGAAGAGCGGATTTCTTAGGCTTAAAATAACGTTGTTTTCCCCAACAACAAAATCGCGCGTTTTAGGTCTAAGAGATCACTCTTCACAGCATCGGCTTCAGTATGACGCCCTTCTGTTTCTCTTTGAAGTGCCCCTTGCAGCTAACCCATTATGGCTCCACCATAGAGTTATATACAATAATACTACGTCGTGTCACTGCTCTATAGGCAAGACATACTTTTTTCGCCCGACCTATCCCATTTTACGTTTACTTTTTGATTTACGTGTTCTTTGATTTGTATTTACTTAAACCTGCATGTACAGTACTTGTTTTGCCATACTAGTGCTTATTACGTTTAATCTATTTTTGAATCGGACTACTATTTTCTTATTTTTGAAGTTCAGCATGTATTTGTTTTTGTTTAACCTTGTACTTCTCAGTGATTTTGTTCTGCATTTATTATTATTATTTTCTGCTGTTTTTTGTTCCTGTGAAATTATTCCTTTGTTGCATAATATGTCTGTCAACGGGATGTCAACTAAAATAAGTTTAAGTTAAAGCTAACTCGACTCTATCAAGTACGCTGCTGAATTACCATACGAGTTTTCATACAGTAAACATTGTGAATAAAAAACACAATGGTCGCATCAGCCGGATGTTTGTTCATTATCTTCTTACTGCAGTGTCATTTCACTTCAATTAACATTGTGAATATTTCCGTTATCAGTGCTGCTCACTTGTGTTT